>JAOVVB010026051.1:0-30763 GCA_028570985.1 Heterobranchus longifilis | reverse complement strand
TGTTTTGTTTTTTATTTCGTTGTCTTATATGTATATATGTCACTCTTTTTGTCACGTTGTTTCACCAATAAAAACTTAAAAAAAACAAAAGGGCCAATTGACAGGCTTAGGGTAGAAGTCAGGGTACAGTAGCTGGATGTGCCAGTTCAAGGAGCAAACATGATAAAAGTGCTGCTCTTTTGGAGGATTGAGCTGTATGGATGCTGGGATATAGAACACTGCCGTATCCTGACAGGTCAACACATTCTCACTCACTTTTTAACACTCAGGGGATCTCTTTGGTGTACATTTTCAATGTGCAGGGTAGTCCTGTTGTGAATTCAAACAAAGGTTAAGTTTGGGAAAAGATTATGGTTTGTGTTAAAATAACTGCATTTGTTACGTAATTTTGGGATCATGCTTAATATGTGAAATGATTGGACGCAAAACGTTTTTCTTTCCTTGTTTATCAGTCTAACTGAATTGAAGATCAGCTTCACTGAAGTATACTATCTAAGGTTGCTTTATATTTAACCTGCTGTCCGAGGAGGCATTGTTACCTCTTCCTATAGGAGGTTATGTTTTCAGTTCTTTCACAGTTCAGTAAAGCAGGTTTGGACCCAAACGCAGAAAACTAATGAGGAGGCAACAGGAACAGTTCAATGATTTAATGAGCAAAAATAAACTTACCGAGGCAGACCAAAAACAGGCAGGCGGATCCAAAAACAAACCAGTAAAACTAAAACACTCGGAAACTAACACTAGGAATTAACAAATGGATAACATGAAAAAAGAAAAAAACACAAAAAACCTGAAAACTCCAAACTAGAAATCCAAAACCTCTACATAACTGAAAGTCTTTTAAAGACGCGACCCAGTCCAGTCTCAAACATAAAGTCAGAGCCGGACTGTGACAGGTTCGATTTGTTTGTTCATTTGTCAACAGGATTACAGAAAAACTACTGGCCTGATTTTCATGAAACTTAGTGGAAGGGTGTATGGAGCGGATCTGAATCATGGGGCAGATACACAAATTACTTTTCACTTTCGATAACATTGCGAGATGGGGCATGGGCTTGGCGGAGGTCTGCGCTCTCCGAGTGCCCTTAGTTATTAATGTAACATTAATAGATGAAAATGTGAAACTGGACACTGACCTGTGAAGTTTCCTCACTAAGCACATTTTCTAACATGGTCTGCTGCAGGGCCTTCCCTCTAACTTCCTAAAAAAACACCACTAACCACTTACAAATTTCCCTGGCACAGCAATGGCTTCCTCGCAATAGTCGGCAGCTCTCGAGTGACAAACATGGCTTCACCCTTAGATCACATGCAGCAATCTTGTCAATCATCTCAAGCACTTTGATATCTACGGCGTTTATCTTCACAAGTAAACAGCTTTGAGGTTTTCTCGACAGCAGCAGCATCGAGAAGTACAGCTGGAAAGCCAGACGGGAGGGTGAACCTGCCAGGGACAGACTTTTTAATGGGAGGCTCTGAAAATTAGAATATGAGAAGCTGGGGAAATATCACAGAGCAGATTATGAATTTGAAACTGCAGCTGCTGGTTTGCACATGCTGAACTGATTTATTTCTTGTAGGTGAAAGTGAGCAATGCATTGCAGTGATAAATATGTATTATACAAAAATACTGCATAGTTGACAACAGCACATTCCTAATTATTAACAGCCCAGATTTCCTTACAAAACAACCAGACTAAATGCAGACCATAACTGCTTTAGAGTAACATCAGCAGGACTTTGTTCCAGCTTACAGTGTTCTGTAATTAATACAAACAATAACGTTGCATTCTATCAGAAGAGATGAGTAAGCCAGATAATTATAGCAGAGATCCACCAAAGACATCTAATGCTGAGGTAAGATATCGCCATGCGAAACACTGCAATTATTACACTTTTCTATTTATCTGGAGACTGGTGCTTTTTACTCTCAAAGTTGGAAGTTGTTATGCTTTTGGATAGCTCTATCCTCCATTTTTATTTTCATTTTTGTATAGGTGGCGGTTTAAATTCAGATCATTGTCTTTGTTCCAAAACAAGAAAATGAAACAGTTTTAAAGGGTAACAGCATTCTACATGTTTCACCTTGGTTCCTACTTAAGGTGTACATCTTAAAAACAGGCCACAGATATATGTTTCATTTTCTAAAAAGGCTCAGTAATTTTTTGAAACAGCTGGGCACTATAGGTTTTAGCAAATGTTACTCAAACAGGAGGAAATACAGGTTTTGTTGGGGACTATTTTCAGGTTAATTAATCCACAGCTGAAAATATGTGTATTAATACACATTTGGTACTTGGAATGAAAAAATCAACTAATTTGGAAAAAAATAAATAAATAGAAATCAGGATTTTATTATAAGAATATATCCACATATTAAGTCAGCTGTAACACCTGAACACTAGGCCTTCATGTTGCAGTTATAAGAGTCTGTGAAAACTAGTTAGCAAGTAGGAAAGAAGTTTAAACACATAGCTAAAAGTAATGGATAAACAGTTCAAATGATTAGCTAAAAGTAATGAATAAACAGTTCAAATGATTAGCTAAAAGTAATGGATAAATGGTTGATATAATTAGGCTAGCTAAAAATAATGGATAAACATTTAAATAGTTATCTAAAAGTATCGTACAAACGGTTAAAATATTAGCTAAAAGTAATGGATAAATGGTTGAAAATTCAGCTTCACTCCAAGTAGTAGTAGTAGTAGTAGCAGTCGTAGTAGTAGTAGTAGTAGTAGTAGCAGTCATAGTAGTAGTAGTAGTAGTAGTAGTAGTAGCAGTCGTAGTAGTAGTAGTAGTAGTAGTAGTAGTAGCAGTCGTAGTAGTAGTAGTAGTAGTAGTAGTAGTAGTAGTAGCAGTAGTAGCAGTCGTAGTAGTAGTAGTAGTAGTAGTAGTAGTAGTAGTAGTAGTAGCAGTCGTAGTAGTAGTAGTATGATTACTGACCAAGCCAAACATGAATACTGATGTTAATTTGTATGAAAAATAACAACATCCACTTCTATAGGCTAATGAATAATGTTTTACATCTGGAGCAGAGTGTACATTAGGAACTGATGAGGGGTACATGTACCTCAGAACAAAAAGGCTGGAAACCACTGCTCTATTGAGTTTGATTTTCGGCAGCAGGGTGATGTGTGAACTACAGTACCCATGTTCATTGTAATGAAGAACCATATCACCCCTCCACCCTGTAACAGTGTGGTTTTTTTTTAACAACAATGGAGCTCTAAGGCACAGTGGAAAAAAGCTACATGCTTTGGCTCCACAAACAATACTGGTTTGTAAGATCAATTAATTGATGGTTTTGATCTTTCATGGGATTTGTTGACCATAAGAAAAATATAGAAAATCACCAGCATTATCTTTTCAAAACCAGATTTTTTTTTAAAGCCAGAATTCAGAATTGAGCATCAGAAGTTGTATTTGAATCACTGGCATTGGTCAATAAACCCATCAAAGCCAGAGGATACTGTATAATAAGATGGTAAAAGCCGTACTACTGTCCGTCCCCTTTACGGGAGTATTTAACAGCTGATGTTATGGTTTGCTGAGAGTATCTTCAGAAGGCCTTAGGGAGCGCAGAAGCAGAAAATTAAGGATATTGTGACGCTACATGCCTGAACACGGCCATTATCTTTCCGTTTCTTCATCACATTCAAAGGCTGCCCAAACATGTGTGACAGAAATGCACTGGGGGAGGACTTTTTTTTCCACTGGATTAACCACCGGCTGGTTTTCAAACATTTTCTCTCTTTGCCTGTGAACTACAGAGATGCTTCCTGCTCTCACCTTATAAAGCTCATGCCTTTTTACTCTGAGGACCAAGTCATGATGAATAGCTGCAGTGCTTCTTAAACTAGGCCTTAGTTCACAGTTATCTCCTCTCCACCTCTCTATGGACAAAAAATACACAAATAAAAATAAATCATTGGTGATGTGTGATATTGTCATTTCTCAAATATTAAGAATAGTGAGCCAGGGGATTTTATCAGTTAATGAGAGGGTGTTTTTCTTAGAAGAAATAAGGAATGTATGCCAAGGGGTTGCTGTGTAGCAGGAAACAGTGCAAGCTCCATGGGTTTACTTTAGCCATGCATTATCAAGAGACTTCGAACCATCTTGTCCAACTCTCTCGCTTTTCCATTAGCTTTGTAAATAACTCTACTATGTTCAAACATTTGTCGAATATCAACCCCAGCCTGTAATGCTTTCATCATACCAAATTAAAAACCATGAAAAATATTGTAAGATCTTTCAAAAAATGTCACGACTGATGACATAGTATTTATCTATTTTCCAGGGACAGTGCACATTAATCAACATTTCAGTTTCCATCTCAATGTGAATGTGCCAGAGTTAGCTAAAAAGCTAATTGTCATCTGTCGGCCCTGGGCAGGTTATGGCCTAATGATATCAACACAATACGATACAATAAAATACATTAATACATTAAACAAAATAGCAGCAAAAAAGTAAAGTAGTACTTAAGTTTATGTTTAAAGTTTAGGCCGTTAAGTGATCTCTAATCTTCAGGAGGAAGACTATTCCAGTAGTGGCTCTGACTGAGAAGACTGTTTGCCCAAACTTGCTACGTCTGTTTTGCACCACTGCCCTCTGGTAGTTGCCCTTGCTGCCCTGATGCTGCTGTCCTCAGTGACTGAAGTGCAAATCCATGTAAAACCTTAAAGATGAGGTCTACAAGTGTCTGAAAAATTAAATAAATTGTACTTTTGTACTATGTGGCAATGATAGCTGGTGATAGCTATTGGCCTTTCGGTCAAGTGTTTTCAGTGTCTATGCCTACGGACAGGAATATTTTAGGTTTTTTATGTTGCTGATATTTCATTCATACTGAAGTAGAAAGTGAACTCTTCACAGTGTGTTGCTGTGTTGCTCTGTTAAAGGATAAGTCCGGGTGTTAGTTTTGTAGTTTGGGCCATCATTCCTCTGTGTAATGACAAAGAGATAAGGGTAAATGAAGGATTGGCTCATTTCTGCTGGGCATACTTTTAGTTTTAACTCTTTAACACTTTATTACAGCGATGTCACTGTGTTCTCAGATCCCAGCATTCATTTTGGTGAGTACACAAATGTTATGGCCAAAACTACAAAAATAAGACCCATGATGTAATAAACCATAAGTATCCAATAAATAAGATAAAAAAGGACTAAGGCTCTGTCATAAATTAACAACACTGATGGCATACAGACATAACTTCAAAAAGAAAGTGTTTTTGTCATTGTTGCCAATTAATTTTGAACATTTTTACAACACTTATACAAGAGAACTAATGCCAGAATCATTAAAAATGCCCTTCCCTTTGGGGTGAATATCAGTTACTAATTAAAACCGTTCCCTCCACTCACCATGAAAGGTCAAATTAGATCTAGGGCTTTGCCAGCAAACCAACAGAAGTGATTTTGATGAGAACTTGATTTTTGCCTGACCACTCCCTCAATTTCTTTTCTGAGCTTCTGGTTTGTGCATTTCATCAGGGCCTGACTACAGTTCCCTTGTGAAATTATCAAATGAAACAACCAAGACCTTCCTCTCTCTGCCAGCCCCAGACAGATTGGACTCCGGTATTTGGCATTCACAAGTGGCATGTTATGCTGCCGAGTGGGACGTCGTAAACAAACATTTGATCGCGGATGGCGGTGACAACAGCCCACAGAACACTTGTAGTGCCACCATTGGTGAGCGAAACCCTGATGGATGGAGTCAGGCTTACACGGTTGTCCCTTTAGCGATGCACAGATGAAGGCAGAAAAGTAAATAAACAACTAAAATGTCAGCATTTGAACGTCTCAGAGGCATTAGCCGCACTCCCTTTTGCATTACAGCAGAAGTGGTGCCTCGCCCCAACAGCTAAATTTGGCCAGCAAAGCCTTTTTTCCCCACTCATCTGTAGGCAGAAGCTCCATTAGTTCCTCTGAGGGGGCACTTTACAGACAACTTTTCCACTTGTGCTACTGCAGACACAACAAATTCCATTCCATGAAGATATGTATAATTCAAAATAAGTGCAGATTTTTTATTTGTCCGTAGCCAGTTGTAGAGATGGTGCTTTTATGTGCCCAATGACATGTGATTCAGAACAGCAATGGCGAAAAGTAAGACCAGAGATTTCTTTGTCCTGACCGACGACGAGGTGGAACGGTAACTGAAAGTAACATGATGAGTATACAGCGGTAAAGGCGCCGGAAAACAAAGATTGGGAGTTGTTGCAAAGGAGATACTGCGACACAGTACAGCAGAACCAGGAGCATTATCATCACTGGAGGACGCCATGGCAACGGGAAAGGAGTACCCACACAAGAAGGGTAAAATCACAAAAGTTATGTTGACCTAGCTATAATGTTTTGGCTTGACAATTGAGTGTCTGTGTCATCATTTCCAAAAGTCTCCGTTTCCATCTGTCCAGGCTAAAACGCAACCCTGGAGTTTTCAAACGGGGTCAGACAGGGTCAGCAGCCAAAACGTCTTTCCAAACATCTCCATTTTAGGGGCTCAGAAAGGCTGGAGCAGTGCGAATGCTAGGTGTAAACGTAGCAAAAGTTATGCGTTATGAAAAGAAAACACTTGTGGATGTAGCCTTAGTGTTTGTGTGTGGCTGTGGGGGCTATGTCAAACATCTGGGAGGTTGCAGACCCTCCCATCACTTTGCTTACAGTTTATTTGGGATAGAGAAAAAAAGCTCTGCAGTAAAAATAGTCACCATGACTCAACAGGAGACCCCCAAAGTACTGTATGGAAACCAAAGATAATCAATGGAAAATAAAAAAAATAAGGATGTCACAGTAATTGCTACAGTGTTGTGACATTTTGACAGTTGACAGTATCTTGGAAATGCAGCGCAGAGATACAGCTGTAATGAGCACTTAGCACAAAATGACAGACAAAAGTTGATGCCTAACACAAAAAAAAAGTTTTGTTTTGTTTTAATGTAAAGCTCCACAATTCCATCTGTATTGCATGATGACAACCCTATAGCACCTCATGGGTCCCTAAGATGCTCTCACCGCCTCACTAACTCCAACATGAGCACACAGCTCAGTAACGCTTGGCCTCAGCAAAAAAAAAAAAAAAAAAAGAAGTCATGCAATGTGCTCATCATTATGGCTCTGAGACGAGAGAGGTGTCGATGTCAATACGGGGGCTGCACAGCATTGTCAGTCATGAAGATGGGAGCAGCCATCACCACAGATGTTCACTTGGCAGAGTGATGCAAAAAGACCTAACGCTCATTATGATAGTCAGATGAAAGAACGCCCATCTGACAGTAAACAGAGCGGCCAGGCCATGCGAGAGGGCTCGGCCAACGGGGACATTATCAGCAGACTCAGTAATTCAGTCATTTCTGACTGAAATAAAAAAACAATGTGCACCAAAGCATGGCCCAGTAGTCACGATTTGGCCTAATCTGATAATTCAGTGGAGGAGAAAAAAAGCAGGAATAGCAGGAATATCATTTAGTTGTTAGTTGTTTTTCTGGAGCTGGATAGCTACTTATAACTACTGATCTAATAAGGCAACATTTAGACACTGTTTTTTGTATTCATGCAGTGATAGCAGCAGAGACAGGAAAAGGCAATATTTTGCAAAACAACAAAAAAAAAAACAGAGTGTTTTTTAGGCTAAACAAATATTTGCAGCCATGGGAAAGATCTCTCTGTACCGAGTCGGTTGCTATGGAACAGATCTAGACAATATAATTACAGTTTACAGGAGGGGGTTTTAAGAGGCTCAGTGTTTTCTTCTTAAGTTTAGGTATCTTAGAAGTTAAAATGTCAGTTGTGTTCCTACTTGCTGGAATCTGGCTTCTTACTGCACAACTCAATTACAGGCCTTGAAAACAGAGGCTGTTTGTCTCTGCGGCAGATGAAAAGGGTTTTGTGGGTCTTGCGGTGGGTTTTTAGCTTAAAAGGGTTGAGGGGTTTTTGAAAGTCTCCCTCAGGCAATTCCAAGCTGTTGTGTGCAATCTGTGCATATGGACCATGGGCAATGTGGACAATCTTTTGCAGCATTTGTCGCCACTGATTTTCAACCTCTAATTTGGGAGAAAGTGAGTATTTTTGTTACACACTTTTTGATTGAATATACAAATGAGAGAGGCAGGTGAAACCAGGACAAAACACAACACAAAGACATCAAACCACACACTGATCCAAGACCAGAACCTCCACTAGGGCTGCAACTAACGATTAGTTTTATTATTGATTCATCTGTCAATTATTTTCTCGATTAATGGATTGTTTGTTTAGTCTAAAATGTCAGAAAATAGTGAAAACTTTCCATCCCAGTCTGCCAAAGTCCAAGGTAATGTCTTTAAATGCCTATTATTTTGTCCAAAAGCCAAAGATATTCAGTTTAATATGATATAAAACAGTGAAAAGCAGGCTGAAAACTAAATTTTTTGCTATTTTTCCATGGGCGATTCCTTTAATGATTAATGGACTATCAAAATAGTTTACTTTTACTTTTATACATTTTGAACATATGGGTTGTCATATGATGGAGCAGAACAGATGGGACTGCACAACCTGCTGTTTGACTTGATACAACATTACTGTACTGCTGTGATTGGCAGCGTTGATTTTTTTTTGACAAAGGAATTCATCATTTGGTCCATAAAATGTCAGAAAATAGTGACACAATGATGTCTGATGTCTTAAAATTGCAATCAATCAATCAATCAATCAATCAATCAATCAATCAATCAATCAATCAATCAATCAATCAATCAATCAATCAATCAAGTTGCTGCACTTCAAAGTGCTTCACAATTGTCTGACAAGCAGATAATAAGACAAAAAAAGTATACAAAAAAGTATTATATATTGTAGTATTGTAATATCTCACCAACAGTTCAAAACCCAATATATTTAATTTACAATCAAATAAATCTGAGAAAAGCACCAAATTCCCACATTACATGAATCGATTAACAGGCAGTTAGCATTGCAGGCATTCTGTTAACAAGACTACGGGCAGAAACATGGTCCACCTAAGTATGCAGACACAAATGACAACACCTGGCCAAGCCAGCACAAATGTGCGTCCCCGGTGAACATACTGAATATGCGCTATTATGCACCGGTGGAGGTAACAAACAATCAGTCCTCGCGCTATAATCAGAACAGTAATAAACAAACGTGGCGTCTGTGGAGGAACGTGTAGCCTCATGCTGTGCTTTCTGCACAGAAGGAAGAAAAAAGACGATGGGATGTGTGTCTGAATGAAGAGGTGACAAAGTGTCATACATATGTTGACTAGGGCCGCCCCCCCGAAAGCCGGAGATTCAAATCATCAGTCAGACCCCTCAAGTCGACTCAAATTCTTAAAGTCGAGCCATCGTTTTTTTTTTGTCATTGTGCAGTACAAGGCGCTGTTGAGTGGTAAACTAGCGGTAGAAAACACATTTCATTTCCTATAAATTCTTCACAATAAAAGTGCCCCCTTATTTTGTTATTAAGCAACAAAATCAGGAAATACGAGCTCTTCTGCAGCACACTTGACACTTAACACACAACAACTTCTACAGCTAAAAGCGAAAATTAAACAGAAAAGAGCAGATCTCTGAAAGATAAGCTGCTCACAACTTGCAACAGAGCTGAGGAGGAGGATACGTTGGAAAAGTTACATGCACCTGCGATGAGTCTCTTCTGCCTTGGTGGTGAATTTACAGCTCACAGCAACTTAATACGATATCGTCTCTGGCTTATCTTTGATACCCTGTGTCGGCAAAACATGTTGTTGCACGTCGTTAGCTTTGTTAGCATGCATTATCTCGGCAGGCTAACTTTGCTTTGTTTACTATATTACATCCTGCTGAACCCCATTCAAAAATCTGGCAGATTAATAAAGCACTGCTTGATAGTCTATATGGGAGAAAGATGGAAATGTGATTGTACTAATGTAAGCCATTTTAATTGAGAGAGGAGATGCAGTCTGCATCTGTTGTCTTTATTTACATGCGGTAAAGCCAAGCTGTGCACCGTATGCAAACTGTAATAAAACAGGTTTACACCACAGAACGAATAAGTTGAATCATCGTATTGAACAGCCACATCTGATTCGACTGACACAATTCTGAGTCGGGTACAGCCCTGACATTTATACATACAGACATGTTCAGCTAGAGCTTCGCCAAACTGGTCGTCCGTGGTTATTTTGAGCAGAAGTCAACCCAAACAGAAGCAGTGAGCTTACTCTTGTTGTTTCATGCTGCAGCAACGCTCAGACTGCAGCTCGCGCTTCCGTTACAATTTTCAGGTGGCACATTCCAGAATGCACAGACACCTGAAATCGATCTTGCATCTGTGTTCACATACATGTGTGGACCATGTTTCTGCCCCAAGAGTCCATCTCTGATGTCCATCACGTATGCTGTTGTTTTTCAGTGGAGGACAGTCTCACATTGTATTGACTTCACTTTCCATTTCAGTTACAATTTATATGAAATATCAGCAACATAAGAAACCTAAAATAATCCTGTTAATTAGGCATATGTCATAATCAGTCATGACACTTTTTGAAAGATCTTGCAATATTTTTCAGTAATTAATTTGGTATCATGAAAGCATTACACGCTGGGGTTAAAAAGCACTGCTTTTATGTGGATAATATTTAAACAATGTAGTTATTTACAAAGTTAAAACATTCTCAATAAACTGATCTTTGTGTGTAAATGTGGTGGAGTTTCGTTTATTTTGCAGTATGGGGCAGTAGATAACATCTGAGCAGATCTTCAGATTTACTTGCATCATTGGAGCCGCTATGTTTAATAAACAAACGCTCTGAGGGCTAATGAACTGTTCACCAGACACCAACTTACTGCAGATAACATCAGTGAATTGTAGTCAAAAGGCATCATTCATACATATTGCATGAACCTCTCCACATTCCCTACATTTACACCTTCTAATGTATAGATCAAAGCAAAGACAATTACATTCTGTTACTGCTGTCAAGGCAGAACCAATGTTTCACTTGCTGCACTACAAATAGTAAATCTGACCTGGCCTTTCAGAGTTCCAATAACAAGGCAGTGCCAGAAGTGAACGTGTTGAACACAAATCCTGACAACCTAAGAAGTAGTATGCCCTTTTCTGTGTGTGTCTCTCCGTCCCAGTCACACTAACACAGGCTGCACATATAGCAGCATGGAGGCAACAGTATTGGCTGGGAAGGCGTCCTTTTGGAGGACAATTATTCTAAGTAGTTTTCCCATCAGCCAAAGCCATGAGCAGAAGACCCTCGGGTGAGCCAGAACCTTTCTGAGGAGGCAATCGGGGGAAATAGCCACTGTCCAATTTATTTGATAAGGCGAGTAGAGCTCAGACCTGCCAACAGATGCAGAGGGGAAGAAAATTGGGGCCGTGCTGCAACCTAGTTGCTGACATTTTCAGAGTTCAAATCACTATGCATAGTGATTATAATAATATTTCAGCCAGGGTTCAGGGTAGATATTCAAAGATCAGGGTGCAATGGACGACTGTTAGCTTTCAGCGTACCGCACAGATCAAGAAAAAAGTATGGGTTACTATAGCCATTGGAGCATGAGATAGTGAGGCTACAATGGAGTGAAAGTGGGCAACTGAGCTTCCCTTCAAGGTACCGACAATAGGAGATTAAATTCAAAGATCTTTTCAAGCAGGGGGTGGTGTCAGCGCTCGTGATGTTCTCAACTTTTCCCCTGAGGAACTTCTATTTCAAATTGGACAGCTTCGAGTAAAACTAGCTCTCTCTGGGGATTCTCACCCACACAGAAGTCAGTGTAAAAGAAATGCTATCCCTCTCTGGGGAAACACGTGCGCACGCACGCATGCACACACATGCACACACGCACAGTAAGAAATGATGACTTCATAAGAAATAAACAAATCTGTCATATAAAACTTTGAAATGATCATACCGTACATGGATTTAACCTGTTTAAATAAAAACAAATGCATGTGTTACGGGTTGCCACAGTAACTTTGACACATAGAGAATGATCAAAATAAATGAGACGATAGTGCTTGGATTATTCGTTTAAAAGAAACAATTATTGAGGACAATTATAGCGATCGATTATTCATTCTAAGCAATAACAATAGGTATCAATGCCATACCTGTAGTTTGCAGCTTCTGTAATGATGTGAGGAGTGTAGTGTTTTGAACTGAAATACCTAAAGTATGTTATATGTTGTTTGGACAAAATAAGCTTTTGCAAGAGGACATGTTGGGCTCTGAGAACTTACATTGGACATGTCTGATTATATTCTTATTTGTTCTTATATTTTATTGAGAAAACAATTCATTAACTGTTCCAAAAATAATCGATGTCATAAAAATAATCATTAGCTGCAGGCTTAAATGACGTAAAGACAGTACACCACTTTTACGTGGCATGCTACATGATTATATATGATCCAAAACATGTTAGTGCTATATGGCACAAAACAGGAAAAGGATGCTAATCTTTAAAGTCACTTTGTATCGGGATTGAAGATTTCTGACTTCGGTGCCACCTGGTGGTGGTATCAAATAAGGCACTGTAGCAATGGAGGCCGCTACCCTCTTAAATGTTTCATTTTTGACAAATATATTCTTCTGCCACTGTAACAAAAAAAAAAAAAAAAAAAAAAAATATATATATATAGATATATACAACAGACTTTCTCATCTTTCGTTTGTTTGTTTGTTCACAGTATCAAGAATTAATGCAATGGAATATTGCAAAAGATCAGACATTCTGGACCCTCTTAAAAATGATATGAGGCATCTCAAGGGGCATATCTTGTCAGCAAAGTTGTTCAAATAGTCATGCTTCCCTTTGCCTTTTTGATATTGCATAATTCACAATAGGCAAACTGTGCAAAGAAAACACGTAAAAAGCTTTCAATCCCTGAAAGTTATGGATGTTAAAGTCACACTGAAGGACGTCCAGCACCAAAAGTTCACCTTAGGTCACTGAAAATGTAAAATGTCTCTTGAACTGAAGACATTATTTGGACATGACAAAAAGTGGACTGTAGCTGCATTCTAAATGAGTATAATATCTGAAAGGTGTTCGAGCGTTCTGGACTCTAAAGGTCATGCATTATCAGTCTTTGAAAGAGAATTTTGTTCCTGAATACCGTTAACAACAGCCCATGGCATCTCTAAAGACTTGGTTGCCACCATTTTGAGTAAATGACAATGTACAATACACAGATTCTGTATGAAGCCCAGGAAGAAAAGCTCCTGTGATGCAGAAACTGAGGATTCAAATAAACCAAGAAACAAACTTTGGATGTGCCTGTTGGTGCTGTAAACCAATTGTGGACTGGGCCTTTAAAGTTACTTCACACTCTATGGAACTCTTTCAAGTGGTGAATCTCAGAGAAACCTAACTTTGTTGGATGATCAATGTCCTAGACAGGTCATGTTGCAGACAGGATGAAAAGCAGACAGAGCAAGAAGAGCCCTCGCAGATTCTTATTGCAGCTCAACCTACAGCCAAGAGCGACCATCCATCTCTGATTCACACAGCAACATGCAGCCAGCTTTCTTGTGCCTCTCCTACAATTGATTTTCAAAACATTTTCAGTAATCCGAGGCAAACAGAACTCCTCTGACACAATGCAGGCAGCAGCCTTCTGAATTATGTCAATTATCCTGCAACAAATGACAGCAATACACCTGAGAACAGCTGCACGCTATCTGACATACCCTTACCTTGCAGATCTAGCTATTTCAAATGCAAATCTGCCTTTATTTCCCTGAGGCACAGGAATTCCTCCCTGTACACCTACTGTATATTGAGCAAGAGAGAGAGAGAGAGAGAGAGAGAGAGAGAGAGAGAAAGAGAGAAAGAGAGAGACGCGGAGCTGCAGCGCGCCGGAGTCGCGTCTCTGTCATGGGTCTGTGTGCGCCTCGGTGCTCCGGAGGAGAGGCACGCGCGCGCGCACACACATACACGCACGCACGCACGCACACACGCACACAGGCTACACACGAGGTGGGAGTGTACAGTATTTATCCACATGTCAGGACCACCTTTTCTCTTTAGAAATGAGTTCAGAAGATTGCGAGGGTCAGGTTTCAGATTCAGGGTTTTGGTAGCCTGACATCGCCAGACTAATGTGTTGCAGATTAAATTATTTTGGGGGGTTAAAACGGTTAAAATCAACTTTAAAGAAGCAGAGAGCTAAACACAGGACAGATATGCTAACGCCTCTGCGAAGACGCATGTGATGTTAGCGTTATTAGCATCCTGAGCTATACCGCTGACCATGTGCGTAAAACAGGACATCATTTAAAAACGTACCGTCGTTCCAACGATCATTTTCACAATCCTCAAAGTTTCTTCTAACCATCTGGATGAAAACAGAATTTCGTTCGCTCTACAATTTAAAAAAAAAAAGAAATAAAATAAAGTTAAAAAAAAAGTTTTTAACCCAACTTCAGTTTGTTGTCCAAGTAGCTGAGGAGCCATCTTTGTTTTGATGAGGAAACGGGAAACAGGAAACGGTTAGCAGGTTATTTTATCATTCAGCAGAGGGAATGATTTTTTTCCATCCAGATGGTTAAAAGAGTCTTTAGGGTTATACCTTCAAAACAAAGGTACGTGTTTTTAAATACCTTCTGGGTTTGTCAATGAGAGTAACATGTGGGTTATCAGGTCCCAGAAGGTTAAGCTTTTGTTATAAGGTTACAATTAAGTTTTTTTGTGTCCTTTATTTGACAATTAATATAAAAAATATATTTAAAAAAACTTAGGCCTACATGGTTGCAACACCAGTGTGCATGCACATTTAAAAGAACATCAGGCATAACACAAAAAAGTCACATGATTTATTTCCAAGGTAAGGCTACAGAATGGGTTTTGGCATGTAGAGGTTAGGGTTAAGTTTATGGTAAACCTCCAGGGAATGAATATAAGTCAATACAGTGTCTTAACAAAGTGTGTGCTTGTGTTTGTGTGTGCAGGTTTTCTGCTAATGAGGAAACAATCCTTTCAGGAAGCCCTGCAGAAGAGCCTTCACACAGCCCAGGAGAAACTGCATCATTTAAAGTTCAATACACTTTAACAAAACAACCACAATCTGCAATTGGTTTATAGGGTTGTTGATCAATAAACTCATTGATTTCTTGGCTGGGAGCTGAGATTCATTGCATTTTAAAGCTCCCATTTTGATTTAGGACTGTTTTGGACCAGTAACTTCCTACTTTACTTCTTCATTTTAATGTAAATGAGACTTTGTTATTTTTGTTTGTTAATTCAGCGGGATATGAGGTACAGAGGCCTTGTGTTGCTGCAGTTAAATTATCTCTTTTCTCAGCAGTAGATTGAGAATTACTGCTAAAAAATGAGCTGTTTTGTTATTTAATTACTTATTTGCACTAATATGAGCTCCTCTAATCATGTGGATGAGGTTGCATTATCCAAAAAGCAATTTTCCTTACAGCCATGAACATCCTTTAAAATATTAAAGTAATTGAGATGAAAAATGGCAAAAAACAGAAGTTGGCTTTCCTTCCATTAAAGTATTAAGTATCGTTCACAGGAAAGCCAGCTGAGTTATGGGGTGGGAGAAAATGCAATTATCTGTGTTTGGAGTATAAAAAAAATGCAATGTAATGAATGTGTTTAGGAACAATGTTAATTTTGAAATAATTAAAGACGTGCAGTGTGTCAAAATGAGACTGAAAATGTTTAGCTGACAGGTAATCAACTAAACACAAAGCAGAAGTAATTATGGAATAATAAGGCTGCACATGGATTAGAACTATTCTGTGTATCTGCAACACATTTTCTTCTCCGTTCACATGCTTCCCGCTGCTTCCCTCAACAACTGTCAGGTAAAAAGGTGTGTCACATGATCTGTGGCCAGTGTCGGAGCCAGATGACAAAGACCACCTGAGGAGCAAAACAAACTCAATTAACCAGCCCAGCATGAAAACTGAGAGCTAAAAATGGGAATATGTGTGTCAGCTCCAATTAGTGTGAAAAAATAGACAGAAAGCTCATTCTGCAGGTCAAACACCTGTAGATTTGCCAAATAAAGAGCCATGTGTATTCTGTGGGGTGATATTATTTTCACTGACTTGCATGTTCCAGCCCTCAGAGTGATAAAATATAGCTTCTCAGCATCCCGTTATTGTCCTAAACCAAAGTATAATATAGTAAACTCAAGAGAAGTCAGTAATGGAACTAATTTTGTCTTTTTTCCTATTTCTTGTTAACCCTAACCGAAGCCCTAGCATTTATTTTGTGACCTCAGGAGGGGTCACGACCCCCAAGTTAATAATTACTGCTATACAGACATACTGTAATTTATCCACGAATACATTTAGATATGATTTGATCTGATTTTTCTTTATGTCTGTGTCACGCACACAAAGTGCCCAACCCTCATGGGTTTACAAGACACTAAAAATTTGCAAATATATATTTTTATGGTATTTCTCTTTTTTATGGTATTTCTTTTTTAATTAATCTTGCATTTTTATTGAAATAGTGTTAAGCCCAAATGATTCTGCCAACACTACTTTTCCATCTAACCAAACCAAAATAACATACAAACATAACCCTATGTTAAATAAAGTGATGTATATAAGATGCATGGCCAAACGTATGTGGGCATCCTATAAAGTATCTGGACACTTGAAAATCCCAAACCATGGGCATTAATCTGCTTTACCGCATAACAGCTATAACGTAACTCTCCATCTCTTATCTTATCTCAGAGCTGAAACCGTAATCTTTCTGCATATTAGGAGGCTTATCTCACCCATTTCTCTGTGTCACATTTTGGATGAAGGAACTGAATGTGGCTTTCACAATTTCAGTGTAATTTTCCAGCTAAAATGATACCTAGTTACACTACAGCCAACTCATCTCTTCCTGAATTCAGCACCTGGCAATTTGTCCAACATAAAAACGCCCACAAGATGATCTGACTCCCATTTTCTTCGAAAGACGAAAAAAATGAATAGCCTAAGACACGGGTGACCTCTGAATTCATTCAATTTTGTCCTCTAGTGGTGTTGCTGTCCTCGAGACTGCTGTCCTGTGGCTACATCTTTTCCCTCCTTGAGACTTTTATTCAGGTTAATCACAGAGAACATGAGCGTCAAGACTGTTGGAAGCACCTTGCTTGCAAAAGTGAAAATATCTGCTCATTCTGCTTCATGCCAGGAATACAGAAGACATTTGAAATCCTAATCAAGTGCGAAAACTCTCAGCTTCACACATTTAATGACTGTTTCTGCAGTCGTTGACAAGTACACTGTGTTCTGGATTAGGTCTGTTGGGGTTTTAAGAAACTAAAGTTAATAATCATCAGCATAAACACTTTGTTATTTGTGATTCTAAAACAAAACAAAACAACCACAGCTGTATTGGCAATATATACATTTTTATAAATGGTACAGTGACATGTCTTTTTGCCATGTTAGGATGGAATTTGTTTAAACATGTTTATGATGACAAAATAGCCTATAAAAGAAATAGTTGAAATTGTAAGCTAATACTGAAATATTTCTACAATCTCTGGATTGATTGCCATGAAATTTGGATATATATGGTGCCCAGAGGATGAATCCTCATGACTTTGGTTATTCCCTGACTTCCTCTAGCGCCATCAGCAGGTCAAAGTTTTCATATACCCTGTGAAATAACGCTACATCTAGATGGATTGACACAAAATATTTTGGATGCATTACCATGAAATTTGGCACAGACATTCACGTCTGCCTCAAGATGAATTGTACAACTTTGATTTTCCTGAAAAACACTAATAACATTCCCATCAGCCTCAGCTGTACTTTGTGTTAGCATGCTAACACTGTAAACATGGTACACATTATACCTGCAAAGTGCAGACCGTATTGACTTCTCACACAAAAAAACAGCTGTAGGTCATCTTATTATGACCCCCATATTTGTTGTTAGGCGGCGACCTCTAGTAGTTGTAGTAATTATGACGGGAGCAAAGGAGGAAGTCAGGTGACGTAGTATAAAGAACAACAAAGTCCACACGGGGACGAGGATGGGATGGATAGATGGTTGGATGGGACAAACTAACTCAGGACTTTTACCCAGGAGACTGCTGTTTGTGTCCCGTGTGAATCCAAAAGTCAATGTTGGCTTATTTCAAGTTCTCCAATGTAACTATGTTCGGATCCATGTCACATACTTACATCTGTAACAAACGTGTGATCTTTTCCTAAACCTAACCAAGTGGAACCATTTCAAAGTGTTAAATAGAACGGTAATATACAGCATTTTTATTGGCAAACAACCTATTCTGTCATTTAGGTATGAGGATGTGTTTGCAAATTTAAAGTGCTTTACATTGGCAAAAAAAAACATTAGAATGGCATTTAAAAACAATAAAAAAAACAAATAAAATCAATTAAGATAGAATAAAATGAGATTTTAAGCACCACTCAGCCTTATTGCAGCCCCATGGAGCTGCTAACATGGCGGTATCCTCTTGGTTTTGGCGTGATAACAGATTGTTTTACCTCTTAGGCCTCTAAAAAATATTCTAATTAAAAGAATCAGAGAAGGTAAAATCACTTACTGACATGCTTCATGCGATGCCTGTGTGATGAGAGGTCATAAATTGCAACTGCTTAATTTTAATGACTGATAAAAGGATGCTGCAAAGCTACACGCATGTCAGTGAAACCAATATCCCCCCACAGAAAACACACAGGTCTTTATTTGTCAAATCTAACAGGTGTTTGACCTTTAATAACCAGGAAAGGGCCTCACTGAGATTAAAAACATGCTGACATTAGCATTTAGCTCAAAGCACCGCTGTGCCTGAATACATCCTTACAGACACTTTCACCCCATTTACACCTGATATTAAAATGTGATCTGTATCAGTTATCTGGATAATAAACTATCTTTGCATTTACATCTGGTATTAAAATGTGGTCTGTATCAGTTAACTGGATAATAAACTATCTTTGCATTTACATCTGGTATTAAAATGTGATCTGGTTATCCGCATTGGGATCGGATTTCTGTCCTCAGTGGTAATTTGCTGTATTTGCGAATATTTGTCAGACGTTGTACGGATTGCGTTTACACCTACCTAAGATCCGAACACAACGTGAGCCAGACTACCTCCAGATGTGGTCAGGCAGATCTGATCTTGCACGTGTTTTTCCTTAAATCCAGATAACATTTTCAGATACTGATCACATTTTAATACCAAGTGTAAATGGGTCTTGTTTCAATCTGTTTTGTTCTGCTGGGATGACACAGGGTTATATGACGGGTCTAAATGATGTCAGCCTGTATTCAGTGCACGTGCATGAGCTTCACGGAGCAGCCGAGGGAGTGCTCCAGATGAAGAGGTGATTTAGAGAGGGCTTTGTCCAACTCCTTGTTGTGGCTGCCTGACAAATGAGCTTTAATATTGGGGAACTATTTTATCAACTCTTTATTGGGAAACTGCTTGTACTTCCTCCAAGATATATTTATATTCTTCCCATGCGTTTGTTAATAAGTCTTTGGAGATCCATATTGGCCATGAAATCATTAATAATTTCAGGATTACAGTTTGATTGAGAGAGTATTTAAAAATCCATGGAAACTTAATTAATTTCTTCTGGGATGGCAGAAATATCAAATTTTTTTAAGATTCATTTTTTAATATGTGAATCTGAAACTTGAGTTGAGCAAGTTTGACTTTAATCACAATGCATGCATGACTTTGGGTTTAATCCCTTAAATTGTAAAATAGTTTTTGCTTTAAATGGCCAGTGTATCTCAACTGACAGAATAGTATTATATTCATGCCTCAGTGCCACAAATAGATTTCAAATTAACAGAGTGTGAAACTGCTCTGACGGCTTCTAATGACTGTCTCCTCAATCTCCCTTTCTCTTAATTTGCCAGAAAGAAACAGTCTTGCTATGATATATGCATAGAGTTTTTTTTGTTAAAAAAAAACAAAAAAACATATTAACTTCCTCAATCCTGCCTAACCCATTGGTGGATCCATTATTACAAGCTCATGTTGTGCAGCTGTTCAAACCCACTGAACTTTATTGTAAACTCTAGTTAAGATCCCAAACTTTCCAAAGATATTAAATACTGTATATAAGCTAACATTTGAGGAAATGTGTATAAAATGAATTGATGTAATGGTATCAAAAATACAATATAGTATATATTAGGGCTGCAACTAACGTTTATTTTGATCATCAATTAAGTCCAAAACCCCAAAATGTTCAAATTACTGCAATGTAAGACATATAGAGCAGCAAATTCTCACATTTGAAAAGCTGAAATGTTCAAATGTTTGGCACTTTTGTTTGAAATAAATAATTCAAATAATTAATTGATTGTCAAAACAGTTGCTACCACCACATTTTCTACGATGTTTGTTTCCAATTTAAGGAAAAGTAATTGAGGGAAATAGTTTAAGTGATTACAGGATTGTTATTTTTCACAAGTTTGGCATTTTTACCTCTACCAAGGAGGTTTTCAGTTTGGATGTTTGTTTGTCAGCAGAATTACGGCCCGATTTTCATGAAACTTGGTGGAAAGGTGTAGCGTGAGCCAAGGAAGAACCCATTCGATTTTAGAGTGCATCCAAATCATGGGGCGGATACACAAATTATTTTTCACTTTCGTTAACATGGCAAAATACGGTAGGGCATGCATGGCATTGGCAGAGCTCTCTGAGTGCCCTTCTATTTTGCAACTGTTAAGGCATGGCTACAATGACTTTCAGATCCAAAACAATAGTAATGACATGTTTATTTTAGTCAGATATTAGTGCTGATTAAAGGGCACAGCCACGTTACTGAAGGCTGTGTGTGAAAAGAACCCACCCTCAGTAAAAACCACCTGGTGTGATTTGACATTGTTCTGTGTAAAAAAGGGTCTTTCAGATCTAGTTTGTGCTGAGGCAGGTCAAAATCTCTCTCTGGGGCGGAGTACTACACTGTAGTGAGCAGCAGGCTCGGGTAAAAATGTGCACATCTTTGCATCTTGAGAAACAGCTGGTTGTGCTGTTTTTAAATGAGGATTAATAGACTTACATCAAAGAAAGAGGCTACTGACCAATGAACACAGCTGCTGTTTGTGGAAAAAGTCAGCAAGAGTAGCATGGGTGATGGCTTTGTTAAACTGTGTGTATAGTGAAAGTGACTGAAAGACTTTGGGGTTGAGGCAGGGCTGGTCCTAGCATTTGTGGAGCAACATCTGTTCAGGACACCAATTCTAGGCGACCACCTATATGGCCTACGCCAAGGGCCGGCCCTGGGTTCAGGGTTGGTGTCTGCAAATTCCTGGCACAAAAAGTCTTCTGGGTCAAATTCAATCCGACATCCACACATAGACGACACTAACATTCACATCAGAATGAGTCGTTCATTAGCCCCCATGTTGGAAGAAAATGCAGCAAAAGTGCCCTCATGGGTGCCCCTACAGAAGATAAAACAAACTATAGGGTGCCCCTAAATGGGGAAAACGTGACAAAGTGCCATTTAAGATTATCTTAAAATTGAGAAAACATGATGCAGGCTGCCCTACATGCTATAAAAACTTCTGCACGCTGAAGTCCCACCACATGCAGCTGGTGACCTTTTTATTTTTTCACTCCTGCCCCTCAGACAGCCACTGGAAAAGATGTTACATTAATATTGGGGCCAGGCAAAAATTCATGTAGTCATGTTGTCTTGTGCTGATATAGTGGTGGATAAAGTACTCAGTCCCTTTAAAAGTAAAGAAAAAGTACCCATAAAACAATCACACATCTGCCTGCCCTGGAAGACATCTACTGCTCACGTTTCCTGCGGAAGGCATCCTGCATCTCACAGGAGCCACCCCCCCCGCTACAGGTCCACCAAAGCACAGTTTCTACCCGAAGGCCATCACCACACTGACCTCTACACTTGAAGCACACCCCTCAGAGACAATACTATATTGTGCAATATCTACCTCTGTGCAATACCGACGTATTTATGTATTTATTCAGAATAATTATTCATAATACATACAATATCCTATCTTAACGGTGCATATGTAGGCATAACGTGTATGTGTGAGTGTGTGTGCGAGTTGTATGAACATTTTTTATTCTTATGTCTTTTTATTTTTATTATATATCTTGTGTATTTGTGCTCCGCTCAGGCAGTGCGTCTGAATTTTTTTGTTGTACAACAAAGCTATTCTATTCAAAATCTGCTTTAAAAAGTTCTTTTTCTGCAGTAAAACTTAACTCTGCAATGGTCCAAAACAATTATTGCTTGTAAAACACAACTTAACTTAAATGAATAAATGAATTAGGCTGCAGTTAACCCAGATGTAATGTGTACCGTAATTAAGGTTACACATTTGTTTCGTTTCTTTATCCTTGTACTCCTCACTGCTGATTGCCTGTCATGTTGTCAGTGAGGCTGGGTTACCTCCAGGCCCCAGACCCTTAGGGGCCCCAACACCTCCATATTCATTCAGTCAGTTGGTCTGTAATAATATATTGTAATTTGTTTGAAAAATACAGCACTAACACAGATTCAAGTACAACTATCAACTATAATGATACAGTCTTGTGTCAAAAATGTACATGGTGTAAATTATTAAATAGATCTGTGTTTATTCAACTCACTGGGTGGTCAGCGGGGCCCACAGCTCATTTTTGCCCTGGGGCCTCGTATTGAATCTGGGGATTGTCAGTGAAGGAATCTCAGCTATTCTACTGCTTATTAGCCAAATGCTTAAGATGTCAGTGAAATTATTTTTGGACATTGACAGCAGCTCTGAGGATTACTTACACTGTCGCTGGTCAGTCCTGTAGGTGCTGCTGCTGCCATCCTGTGGTCAACGCTTCAAAACATCTGCAACACTCGTTTCATTTGCTTTACAGAAAGCTTCACCTACAGCAAACAGGTGTCAAAACAAACACAGCAACTCTGGGAATTAGAAAAATAGGAATGAAGAGCTCTCAGCAGCAGTGTTGGAGGTTGTGTGGGCACGTCACCTGCATGCTAATCGTTCTGGTCTTGTGTAAAGATTAAGATATTTTGGGAGAACCTGACGAAACATTTTAGGTCCTGAGATCACCAAGAACAGCAACATGTTGTATCTCTGACAACAGAGAAGTGACATTAAGAAGGATTAACCTTTATTGCTGTAAAAATCTACTGGTTTTTGTTGGCAAAAAAAACCAACCAATAACTAAGAAATGGAGCCAAGTGTAGGGGATGTTCCCATGCTTTATTGATTTCTCTTCAACAAATAAAAAGTGACAAGAAAATAAGGGAAATACTTTAGTTTAAGCCCCCCGATTTATCATGTATAAGTTTATATATAAATGTTTAATAAATGCTTTATAGCACACCATAATGTTGTTGTGAGCAGTGCAGGAGTTATAGTTGTTGACAAATGTATTTGTCAACAACAATAACTCATATGGGCCCCAATATGTGGAGGCTGGTGTATAAACAAATAATGAAAGACAATATAGTCAAACACAGTTACTGTACTGTACTACTACTACTTGTACTATCTTGCAATGATTCAGATCCGCTCCAAAATGAAAGGGTTCTTGTTTCAAGAAAATCAGGCCAGTAGTTTTTCCGTAATCCTGCTGACAAACAAACAAACAAACAAACAAACAAACAAACAAACAAACCAAACCAAACCGAAAACATGACCTCCTTGGCGCAAGGCAATAATATGAGTAGTTATAATTGTGAACACACACTGTGTATCAATAAGTACTTAAAATGTCCTTATGTATGTGGATTATAAACCATTTATTAAATGTTTGTATACTGCTCATACATGCTAAGCAGGGGGACTTAAAGTAAAGTGTTACCAAAATAACAAACGAAGAGCTGAATATCTAAAAACAAAGAAAATCCAATGGACAGACATACAAATGAGGAACTACTTTTCTCAGACAGATTTGTAAAAAAAGACCCAGTGACACATTTAACTATAGATATTTGTATAAAGTAACCAACCTGCAGATATATTAGCAGCATAATAAGTCTTTAAATGACTGACAGAACTAAGAAGAAACACACGGAGTTGGTTGTTTTTGACAGATGGCGTTTATTCTCATCAAGGCATCTGACATTAGAATCGCTACAGAGTCCACCATTTGGGAATGGCTACTAAAACTCCAGAGTGGGAACGCCCAGGATATGTGAAATAGGGACAGCATAACAAACAAAACAAAGAAAGAAAAAAAAAAACTAACCGTAGGCCACTAAACACAATCTGCCACCTCATTGGAGGAAAAGCTTTAAAGCTCGTCAGTCTTCCTGCCAATTCTGGTCCTCTCGGCTCTCGTGCGAGACCGCGCTCAGATCGGTGGTCCCACAAAACTAACATTCAGTCAAAAATTGTTTTAAATACATTGTTTACATACATTAGATATGCACTTGAATAATGCCTACAACTGCTGTTTGACCGAACATTCAAAAGTGACAGACACATCAGTTACATC
Source organism: Heterobranchus longifilis (assembly GCA_028570985.1). Lineage (NCBI taxonomy): Eukaryota > Metazoa > Chordata > Actinopteri > Siluriformes > Clariidae > Heterobranchus > Heterobranchus longifilis. The sequence continues at coordinate 6,304 of JAOVVB010026051.1, read as the reverse complement.
AGTGGAGACCACGCGCGTCTCCAGGAAGGCCCCACAAGGATCAGAGCTGGGACGTCGGTCGACATGGTTAGGCTCACAACACGGGCAGAGTCTGAAGGCCTCTCCTCTCCAAAAACAAAAAGATACCATTACATATATATATATATACATACACATTGCTCAGTACTGAGCGGACCTCACCTGGAGTCCACGACGAGAAGCCCTCTTATAGGGTTGAGAGAAGAAGGTGAGCACACGACTTAGCAGCATGGGAGTTAGACGACGACGACGACTCAGTAGTGTAGATTCAGTGAGCGTTAAACCGCAACATGTTAAGAGTGGACATACGCTTTTACATACGATGAAACGTGAACAACAAGTGTAGAATATCCTCAAAAGCTGGACCTGCTCACATTTACGAAGGATTAAGTGCATCTCAAAGACTAACTGTGTCAGTTTTCACAAGTGCTCAATAGTTAAAGGAATAGTCCAACATTTTGGGAAATACGCTTATTGGATTTCTGCCAGAGAGTTAAATGAGAAGATCAATACCAGCTACAGCCAGGTAGCTTAGCTTAGCATAAAGACTGGAAGTGGGGGGAAATAGCTAGCCTGGCTCTGGCTGAAGGTGACAAAATCTGCCAAGCAGCATCTCCAAAGCTCCCTAATTAAGTCATTCAATGTTTGTTTAATCCACACAAAAACCAGTAAAGTAAAAGTTACTGAGCCCGGCCAAGAAATAGTCTGGCACATAACCTCATGTAAAACCGCAAATTGTAATTTTTACCCACTGGTTTTTGTACGGATTAAACAAACAAGATATAACGTCTTAATTACTGAGCTCTAGAGGTGCTGAGAGTTTTTGTTATAGATTTTGTTACCGTTGGACAGATCCAGGCTAGCTGTTTTCCCCTGTTTCCAGTCTTTATGCCAAGCTAAGCTAACCAGCTGCTGGACTTACATTTAATCGTATTTCCCAAAATGTCAAACTTCTGCTTTAAAGTAGGACTGCTTCTGTACAGTGTGTTCACGAGGGCAGTGCAGGACAGCAAAGACGACAGAGTTTGCACAATTTTGGTCGCTGATCTTAAACAGCTGCAGAAATATAGGCGAACAAAAGCAGGAGAGGGAAGTTAAGGGGAGCGGTGATTTGTCTTTTTTCACATACAGTAAAGCCACTTTTGTTATTTGGGGGCAAAAGGAGCAGCGGGGGCATTGGTTCTGCTTCAAGTGCAGAGAAACAATCCATACAATCCCAAGAAACTGGAGAACTGGGTTGCGAAGACCAGCTACCAACCCGTTAGCTCTGCCACACTTTTCTCCTCTAACACCGTTCGTCCGTCCTGTCTATTTTTTCTCCTGCTACCCTTTTCCTGGGTCATTATGTGTCTGCAGGTGTGGAACAGTGCTGAGCAGCGGAGACTTTCTATGAGCGTTTGTCGTGTTCAACTCTTAAATAAACGTCTTGTGAGTACAAGCTGTTATGATCCACGGTGACGTATCGTCTACAGCGCAAAAGAGAAAAAGATGAGTTTATCCTGCAAAGAGTCATGAACAATACGGTGATTTAAAAGTGATTAGCATCAAAGAAAAGAAGGATTGTGCTAGTTTGTGTTGAGATGAGATTACTTTCCTGTTGGCTCAGTCATAAAGGTTACATCATGGCATGGAACAAGGTATGTGTTTTAGGAGTCAGCATTGGCCTTGAGAAGTTAGGGGTCAAAGTGCAGGGCAGCAGCATCACAAGATGCTGTTAGTGTCCTTTCCAGAGTGTTCAGTTACTGGCCACCTCGTCCGCATTGTCAACCGCCTCTAAAGTGCTGTCCAGTCCACCACGTGCGCGCCAGATCTTCACAGTCCGGTCACTGGAAGACAGGAACATGAAATGGTAAGAAAGTTAAAAAAAAAAGAAAGAAGGAAATTAGAATCCAGATGTCAGTGTGGGCGATTTTCAATTACGATTTTGGCTTCCAACGATTATTAAAACAAGATAATCGAGATAAAACCATTATTATGCTGCATTCTGTTTCACAATGATGCTCTCGTTTTGTCTTGTGTTATGAGTTTTCAGTAGGTTGTGGCAGTGCAATACAACATATCTATTTTGGTCTAATTTATTTTAATTTATTATTTTTATATATTGAAGATATGTTATTGAAGTGCAATAATGTTACAACAGAGTTGATCTTATTCTTTAAAAAAAAAATTATTATGTTTATATTATTTGTTTGAATGTATATATATTATTTATTTATCATAAACATTTTTTTTTTTTGTTTTTCAGTTTAATTTTATTTAATGTTCAAGAAAATCCACTGTTAAAAAGACATGTTTATTTATTTTTTTAATAATCAATAAATGCATGATATTTCTAAAGTCAATGAGTAATTGTGTGGGGCATAATATGTAGCTTTATCCAAAAAAACGTATGTAATGGTGTCTGTATCTGCAGAGACCCCGCCCTCTGCCTGCGTTTTCTCATTTTCTTCTATTTTGCTGTGTGCGAGACATTTGTGGGCGTGGCCAAACAGCCCCCAGCCAATAACAGAGCGTGAATCCCTCGCATTCCCAGGTCGCCTTACCGGCGCTCACAGCCTCTCAGCGACTGTTTCATAGCGGTACAAGGCAGCCTGTAGCTTCTATATAGGTTGAATAAGATAAAAAGTGGTGGTATTTGATGACAAACGGGTTATTATTACATCGTTGTGTGTGTGTGCGTTAGTGCCCCCCCCACAGCAGACGAGGGAGAAACAAGACACATAAAACCACACAGCGAACTGTTTGTGAGTTTATATTGTGCTTTTGTAACGTAACCGCCGTGAAACAATCTCTCTTCTGTCTCTCTGGCTCGTTGAGCAGGAGAGGAGGGGCCGACTTTTAACGTTGTGTTTACAAACACAAGCCAAAAATGATTACATATTATGCCTTGTGATCTCAATATTGACAGAAATAATCCCGATTATGATTTGTTTTGCCTTAATCAAGCAGCTCTTATCCATATACAGACAGATTATGCTAGTGCGTAATCTTTCTGACCCATGTGATGTCACAGGTGATACTGGAGCTTTGAGTCCTATGCCTCTGAACTTCAAAACTGAAATCTTAAATGCTAAATCTAACTGAAAGATGAAAGCCATAGAAAGTGTGTGTGTGTGTGTGTGTGTGTGTGTGTGTGTGTGTGTGTGTGTGTGTGTGTGTGTGTGTGTGTGTGTGTGTGTGAGACTGACTCGGAGGCGGTGAACAGGTGGCTGCTGTTGGTAGAGATGCCGTTGATGGGGCTCTCGTGGCCCTTCAGCTCCCCCAGAGTCCCCAGTGTGTCCGTGTGCCACAGCTTGAGCACCCCACCTCTGCAGCCGCTCAGCAGGGCCGGGGACCCGGGGACGACACCCAGCGCACAAACCCAGTCACGGTGGGCGTTCGGGACTTGCTGTCGGAGAGAAGGATTGAAGGTTTTAAAAGTCTCTCAGCAGAGAATGTTTGTACTTATGATTATGCAGTTGATCTTTCACCAGTAAAATTAATTTATTTGTGTGCTCCAGTCTTTGGGTAAACTGTATCAAAACTCTTTTCTCAAACATTCCCATGCCAAGATATATGAAGGAATTTGTGTTTCATGTCATATTTAATTATTTTCATGGTGGAAAAGCTTTTGAAACAGCATGTCGGTCATTAATGAAAAAAGTTAAACTCCCTGTCTTTTCCAGGCAGCTGCGAAGTAAAATCATATCCTCTAACTTTACAAATACACCAGGGGGACTCAGATTTGTAGAGGCAGTAATGCTGATCAGTGATTTTGCAGTTAAAAATGTTTTGTCATGTGATACGTGAGAAATGAGAATTATCACTTATATATTTGTGAGCTAATGGTAGCCAAGTTTTAGCTTCGGTTGTTACACTTCCAATGAATTCAGCTGAAAAAAAATCCCAACATGAATACATAGTTACACAGCTTTTCTTTTAAATTGAAGCTTCAACATTTTTTTTTGTTTTTTTCACTGCTTTAGTGCTTTTCACTAAATTAGTTATTCACGACATATCTCTCACTTTTTATATTTCTGTTTCATTGAATTTGAGCTCATTTTCATATTAGATTATATCCTATTTATGTGTCTTTTTTATATTGCCTTTTATATCTTGTCTTAATGTCTTTTCATGTGTTGTGTAAAGCACTACATACATGAATAAGTCTCCAAATAAATCCAGATCTGATCAAACCAAAGACCCAAATATTTCATTGCATCCCTCCTCATCAGTCTCCTCTGTCTATCTTTGTAATCAGTGTTGGGGAGGAACTACTTACATGTAACTAAATTACTGTAAATAATTACAAACATGTAATTAAATTACAGTTACTAATCAAAATGTTGGGGATTGCAGAGGGGTTACATCTGAATATATTATTTTCGGAAAAAAAAGAAGCTTATATGTAGACTATAACATTCATTCTGTTGTTTTGCATCTTTTCTCTGTGCAGAAATGTCTTATTTTGGCATATTTCATATCTACACTACAGAATTCTACACTGCCTGCTTTAAATTGATGTTTTTAGGACTTTTGAGCTTTATTGCACATAGAACATTTGTTAGAAAAATAATCAAAATGTAATCAAATGTAATTAGTTACATTACTTTGATGAAGTAAGTGAAATAGTTAGATTACTCATTACATTTTTAACAGGTTAACTAGTAATCTGTAACCTATTACATTTCAAAACTAACCTTCCCAACACTGTTGGTAATGGTAATCTATAAATCTGCCATCTCACTCCTCCAGTACCTGCAGCAGGTCTTTGCGGTCCAGGTCCCACTTCTTGATGCCGTTGTCACGAGAGCCGCTGAACAGAATGTCCCCCTGGACCACCAGAGACTCGATGCCGTCGTAATGGGGGGGTTCAAAGTTGTGTGTGGGACCGATGCTCCCCAGAGAGCCTTCAGTCACGTCAAACAGCTGCAACAGAAGACTGCATGTTAAAGGTGTGTTACAGATACAGTGTTTTGTTGTGTAGTGTTGAGCTGTAATTTGAAAACGTTTGTGACCATGTCGCCATTTTTCTCACGCTTCAAGGTTCAAAACGGAACAAGCACTATCCCATCCTGCATGTGCTTTGCTCTGATTGGTTGTAGGTCAGGTTGTGTTGCTCTGATTGGTTGGAATACTCATTTGCGAATATATTTAGACAGATATTTATTAGTCCTTTCGGAAATTCATCATGTGTCATATACAGCAAATGTCAGATAAATAAACAGACAATAATAACAACAGCACCATCAAAGATCAACAGCATATCCTCCGTCCTATTCGCACCATCCCATTAAAGTTCTCTACATATTATATTATATTACATAAGGTGCAGCATCCTCACACACAGAGGTTATTTTTTTACAGTTCTTAAAGTAAGAATGAGGCCCATTAAGAGCATGTGCTGGGTGTAAATACAGGACATAAAGAGGTGATGGAAACACTGGAAACACACCTTGATATAATGGTCCTTGGACCCGGTGATCACCAGGTCTTGGTTGTTTCCAGATTGATCCACAGTCAGACACATCACTGGACCGAGGTGACCAGTGAGTTTCCCTGTGGATGCAAATCTGCCAAAAAGACAAAATAAACATAAACACTTAACTCCCAGTCTCAGTACAACAACGGAAGGGGAAATCAGGGCAAAAAAGAATGACAGGAAATGAAATACCAGTTTTAGTCTTTATAGTACAATGGTTATGGTGCCAACACTGTTACAGATTTACTTCATACATAATTCACTCATGTTAAAAAGAGTCATGTGGGTAAAGTGGGTAAAGAGTCTGCAGCATTCACTCTTAGTGCATATTGATTTAAAGTTCCAATCATCCAGACTGCTGTTTTTTTTCCATTCTAAGAGGAACAATTAATCAAAACTGGATGGATGGATGACAGCTTTGGATTGGATGCCTGTCAGGTTTCACATTGAGTCAGAAAGAAACTGGGCTGTGAATTAACTTGTGGTGTGTGTTGTCCATCTGAAAATGGTGGAGTGGTATCAGAATGTAGTAAAAATGCAGAGAATGATAAACAGACTGCAGGCAGTTTCATACAAGACTGGACTTTAATACACTTCAGATATAGAAATGTTTTTAAATGGACATTTAACAACAATACCAAATAGAAAAACATTACTGTTGACTATAATGTGACACTGAGAATAATTCAGAAATACAAGTATGTTATTTGATCTAACAAAGTGATGAGATGTTAAAAGTATTACTTACTTATTCAACAGGTCTCCAATTTCAAATTAAAGTGTAACTAAACCCCAAAACCACACTTTTCGACAGAAATATATATA
>JAOVVB010026044.1:0-15847 GCA_028570985.1 Heterobranchus longifilis | reverse complement strand
GGTGTCAGGTCTGTGCAGCAGAGCACCGGAATAAACTCACGCATCACCGACGCTACGTTACGATTAACAACGGGAGCTCGGGGGGGTAATCGATTTTAATTTTTAGACATCGTCCTAAACCATAAATTCAAATTAACTGATAAAAATCGATTTATCTCCCAGCTCCAGGTCAGTTAGTAACGCGGTCGCAGGACTGCGGTCCTGAAGCTGCAGCTTCAGTCTTCACAGCGTCACTTTTCACTCCACCAGTGAGACGTGAGCTCCAGCTTTCTGACCCCCCTCCGTCTGAGTCCATGCCCAGAGTCGCTGGGATTGGCAGGCTCTCGCTGTATAATGACGGTAATTCATTTCTATTAAACAGGTCCGTTATTATTGTTAAATCGTTAGAGTGGCGTCTAGGCAATTAACACACCCCGCCAGACAGCAGGCTGAGCGAGACAAATTAAAATCCTGTCACCTCTGCGGCCACCGTCGCCGCCTCCACACATTCAGAAGAAAACAAAGAGCAACGAACGCCGGACTCAAGGTGAAATATGAAGACACGTGCTGTGGAGTCATGAATTGCAGCTTGATACACAACGATACAACACGCAGAGTGATAAAACACAATGCTAAAAAAGAAATCACATAAAAGGACATTCAATCAGCAGTGAGATCTCCTCCCCCAGGAGACGATGAAACGTGTCATAAAATACATCACAAAACAACGACGACAACAAAAGCCTGCCAGGACGGCAAACTCAGAAACAGCAGCCTTAAATAATACAGTCTCAGTGACAACACAAGTTGCAGAAAAACGAGACACATGAAGACACAAAGAGAATAAAACAGATGAAAGATAGAACCGGGTACTTGTTAACACTCTGATCTCTTTACTCTTATTAATCTCATAACTATTTTTAGCCGTGCTCGCGGTGTGGGTCCAACTATTGGATGGATTTCCAGGAAATTTAGTCGCCAGAGAATGAATCCTAATGATTATAGGTGCTTTCACACTTATAGGCAGGTGTTCCTCGAAACCTCCCCCGGATCAAACAGCAGAACCTTGGTCTCAGTCCGGATCAGATCCAGTAATGTGTAATATATTACTTTTTGTGAGTAACGACCCCAACACTGATGTTAGCATGCTAAACGTTAGCATTTCGCTCAAAGCACTGCTGTGTCTAAGTACAGTGTGACAGAGCTACTCGCATTTTAAACTTAAATATGAAAAAAAGGTGAAAAGTTGCGTCACTAAACCTCTCCTGGTTATTCTATATCGTTTTATAACGGGACAATAGATGTATTTTACACTTCATATATATATATTCTTTTTGTTCTACTAGTTTTTGATGTATTCACTTACTATATTTATGAATTTTTGTGCACGCTCTACTCTACAGTATTTATGAGCTTTTGAAAACATAATCATACATTTTTGTACTTCTGCAATATTTATGTATTCACATACATTGTACTATTGTATTTATGAGCTTTTGAAAACAATTTTATATTTTTGTACTTTGTACTTTATGATGATCTCTGTTTTTTGTAGACTTGTAGTTTTTGTGGAGATAATAGTTGTTGACTTTGTGAGGTGAGTCAGGTGAACAGTCTCTGCTGATCAGCACCTGATTGCTCCTGTTATTGATTACTAATCAATGATTAGACAGAAAGTAATCTGATGAAACAAAATGCAAAACGCCTTGTTTGTTTTTAATGTGATTATTTAAATAAAAGACTGTCTTTATCCTGGTCTGCGCTGGAACTTATTTTATTAATTAGTTTGAGACTTGAGATTTCTCTTCATTTCATATTTACTCTTCTGTTTTTTTCAATTTTCATTAAAGTGTGAAAATAAACTTGAACTTCAAAGTATTAACTTGACGCCTGTTCCTGAGCAAACCTGTAATTTCAACCTGGAGGCGCGCTCTTCCTCGTTACAGAAATAATACCACCAGACACATAATGAGTATACTTAAAAGCTATTTTAGTTTGCCGTTTGCAAACGGGTGAATGCATAAATCAACTGTTTGTGTCTGTTATTTACACAGCAGACTCGTTCAAACTGTGGATGAGCTTCAGCAGTAAAAATGCCTCCTCTTGTTTCCTGCCCGTTAAACTTTGTGTCTTTGGCTGATGTTTTGTTCCTGGATTATAATGATGTTATTCAGGGATCCCAAAAGCAATATTTGCAACATTAGATGTGAATAAATCCCTTTAATAGATTTTCCAGTCCAACCCTCTGGTTTTATTTTTTATTATGTCTGCCTGGCACTGCAAATATCTCCGGAGTCGTCCACCCCCGGGCCGCCGCCGCCGCAGCAGCAGCAGCAGCAGCAGCTGATTGGGTGAGAGGACGGCGGAGGATGGTGGAGGATGATGGGAGGACCGAGAAGGGGTGAGGAAAAGAGTGGAAACACAGAGGAAGGGTGAGGGGGTGAGGAGGGGGGAGAGATGAGGAGAAAAGTGAGGAGCAGAAGGTGAAGAAACAGAAGAAGAGATGAGGAGGTGAAAGCACCAGAACGACGCTCTGCCACTTTGTCTCCAGGTGAGATCAAAAATCAAAAAAGGAGAAATCAATTGTGCAATGGAATAACATGAGACTGATCTGCAATAAAGAGGAGAATCGTGTAAAATGTAATAAAAAAATGTGTAGATTCTCCCCCTTTGTGCATTTGGATCGTATTATAAGGAGCGCGCCCAGGGTGCACAGCACGGATCTGCAGGCCTCGTGTTATTCTGTTTTTACACATTTTATTTGGCGAGGTATAAATGCTCAGAAATCTTGTGTGTTTTATTTTAGTACCTTCTCAGAAAACATCAAAAACACACATTTAGGAAAAGTCATGGGCTGTGAAAGGTTTGTAGTTTATATTTAAACAGAGTTATTTGCATTATAAAAACAGCTTTTCAGACATTTCAGATCTGATTTCAGAAACAAATCGTGCCTGCAGTCTGAACGCTGACTAAAAGCTGCGTTTCCACCAAACACTTTCGGTATAGTACCTTTGGCAACCCATATAAACCGTACCTGCCGGTACCAAAACCCGAGATCTGTTTTGCATTTCCACTGCAGACATTCTGTTAAAACATAGGCAGGGTTAACAATCAACCTACTGCAGTGTTTCTAGCTCCGCCTTTTTTTCCATCCACAACTTCTGACAATGGAAACACAAAAATAACTGTTCTATTGTGTAACAAACTGAATTGAATTGAACCAGACTGCTTGGTGGAAACGTGTCTTAATGTACATAAACTTGCCACTGTAGGAACAGCGCTTAACATACAAGCTGCAGTATGTGCGCTCTGGTACTTCAACAAAAAGCAGTATCTCTGGGTGAAAGTGGGAGAGAGGAAGATATGGATTATAAGGGGGAGGAGAGGAACGGGGGATTTAAAAGAAACAGTCTTGAAAAGGTGGAGGGAGAGTGAAGAAAACAAAAAGAGCAGAGAAAGAAAATAAATGAGAAACGATATTTCTCACTTAGATAATCCCTCAATATTACATGACACTGATATGACTCACTGTGTGACTCATTTTGTAGATCCTCACTGTAATGGTGCCAACTACACACTGCTCTTCACACTGCTGAAAACCCTCAGGTCATAAAAAGTCCATTATCAATGTAGAAACGCAGTATTTGTCAGGTGTTATCCTGTACGATCAGAAGGCTGTTGTTGTTGTGACCTTTGACCTCAGCGCCAGCTTCAGAGAATGGACGTGTATTTTACTTTAGCAGTCAATGAAAACAACTCAAAATAAGAGTGACAGTTAAATGTCTGTAATGGAAAATGTAAAACCTGCACCCACTTTGCAGAGCGTGTAATGGTCTGCAGTGTGTTTCAGAGCCATCGCTGCAGTGATCCGCTGATCTGTTGCTCATTACGTGCTCATGATGACCACACACTACTGGTTATTACATTACATTAAGTAACTGCTCAGTGCATACTTATGAAGTGTTTTATCCACCATGTGAAAAAAGTGGCACCTACTCACGACTCACTGATGCACCGTGTAGTGGTCCTCCAGTGAGTCACGGTGCTTTCACGTCTGCATTTCATCTCATTTCGTCCAGAACAAGGACGTTCATGTCTTTTAGTTCTTTAATTTCTGATTCACACTGTTTTTAACAAACAAACAGACTAAACATGAAGTCGTGAGGACTGACAGGTAGCTCATTCAGTGGACAGTCCTGCAGTGAGTTACCTGTCAGTCCATCTGAAAATCAAGTTTATTTGCAACTTTGTATCAACGTTCCCGACGTTCCTTGAAATCCTTGAAAGTTTGTGAATTTGAGGGGGGGGGGGAAATCAAGGCATTGAAAGTTTTTGAAAATAAACATGAATAGACATGGCTCATTGAAAGTGCTTGAATTGATATATTTTTGTGCAATAATAGAAATTTAAGTTCTTTTGATATTTTTCTTTAACTTAATGTCAGTAAATAGACGACGTCTCGCTGTGTCTGCTGCATTTGCATCATCAGCATTTTCAGACCAGAGGAACTTTTTCATGGTTTTAAGAACATAGCTCTACGAACGGCCCTTTTTCTTGTGTCCGCACTGTAAGAACTATAGGAACAATCGCAGAACACTGTTTTGAGGGATTTTTTAGCTCCTTTTTCAGAGGTGCTCCGAGCACAAGAGGAACTGTGAGTGACAAAGTCTACGTTGATTATACAGCCAATGCAGCACCGGCAACCGGCAGTTTTAAAAACCTGTAAACAACAACAACACAAGAAAATGGAAGAAAACATAATTAACCCATAATTAAATACAATGCGATTCTTACTCATTAAAGCGAAAAGCAAACCGGCTTAACATTACTTCAGTGTGCCGGTGTGGTCCGATGTGGTGTGAATGCAAACAGAAAAAAAGCCCATGAAGGTATGGAGTTCTCCAGTGGGCAGTTCTTATCAGGGAGTCCCCACAACGGTTTGGCCCGAAAACACCTATTGATTTATGTGCCAGCCTGCTAATTCTCATTATAAAAATTCTGTCTGTAATCAACTTTGATCTGCGTCTCAAACTAACCGTGCTGGTCCTTGAATTTGAGGCATTTGGGACTGGAAAGTCCTCAAATAAAGTCTTTGAATTTGATATTTAAGAAGGTGTGGGGAAAACTGAATAATAGAAAAGGTTGGTTTGGTTCTGAAATGACGGTTTGCTCCACACCAGAGTTCGATACCAGCCTAAAAGATCCGGACCAGAGTTCATTTAAAACAAACAGCAGCCTTAATATTGCACATACGGTTGGGTGACTCACAACAGACAGATTAAAAAAAGAGAGAGTGGTCAAAACTGGTTGCAGCAGAGGCTGAAATATCCTGACTGGTGTGGGCCACACTGAAACACCACTGGATCCTACATTTCCCACAATGCAACACAACAGTAATCTTTTCATTAAATCCTCCCTATTTGGTGATTGCCCAAGTCTTTCTGCAGGATTCGTGTTATAAATCTGTCGTCTCCGAACCCAAAGATAACCCAGATGACATCACGATGACATCATCGGGGCATATTTTCCTCCAGAGCCACAGAAGACATAACACAAGTGTTTTTACTGGCTGACTGTAGTACCGCTCATGATGAGTGCACTGGAATTCCCCTTTAACATTTTGGATTTGAAAATCAGTCTGTGTAGTATTTTAGTAGTATATTTTAAAACACGGCAATGTCATTTTTTTCAGTCTAAACTTTTACCCCAGTCAAGACAGCCCTCGACTTGCCAGTTATTAAGGTCATGACTCACAGCAGACTGATTACTTTAAATTAAAAAAAAATCTTTGTCATGCTTCCATGTGATCCACTTTTAACAATCAGAGCTAAAATCGGATCTATTTATAGCGCATCTTAATCAGCCACTGCCGCACCTTGTTTCGCTTACAGCGATACCACTGTTTGATTGATACCTCTCCATTCTGTGCCAAGCTTCTTTTTTTTTTTTTTTCCTCCACTCTTTTCTTTCAGGACACACTTCTGAGAAGTGAATCTGTGCAGGGAAAGTGAGGAAAGAGCTCCGGGAGAGTTTAAGCACAGAGGCGCAAGCGAGGAAAACAATGAGAAGATTGTGATTCTGTGATTCCAGTGAATTTGTGATGAACAAATTCCTCTGGAGCCAGAGTGGAGGCATTTCAGTATAAACCTAAATACCCCTGTGTGCAGCAGCAGCAGCAGCAGCAGCAGTTGCGTGGTGTTGATGGAAAAAAAGTTTTATGTCCCAATAAAAGCTGGTTTACTGCAGACTAACTGGGTGTGTATTTATATCTATAAAAAAACAGGGGGAGGACTCAGAGGCCTGTGCATGTTTTGTAATTCAGAGAAATGTGCATGTGTGAATTAAGATGCTGAAATAAAGTCGTCTCTGTAGACTTGCTGAAACAAATGTGAACCCTTCAGTGCCCCGCTGGACAGAGCTGAGTATAATTGTGAGTTTTACAGTCCAGCAACGGAAATTTGCTGGTAAATTTAAGCTCAAAATAATCCTGTATAGATTGTTTCTCTAACAGTCGCCTCTCAGTTACAGCTAGTGAGTCTGTGAGTTCAGGAAAAATAGCCAAAACAAAACCAGATTTTTATTTACCCCTAAAACCCCCCTGAAACACTCAATCTGAGCCTCCACCCAGAATTTTAAAGCGTTATATCCAACGTGATCTCATGCGAAAGCGTATAAACTGCACGCCACTTTTTGCCGTGTTTCATGTGTCATGTAACGCATTTCAAGCTTTTCGCGCACCATTTTCACGCCCCGTCCTTATTCACAACTCGTCACGTACGGACGCTCTTTTTAAATGTAATTTTACGCCCCCCTGATGTCACTTTTATGCACCAAACTATAAAGCTACACTACAGTCGCAGTTATTCAAACAACAAAACTAGGTGGTACATTTAGGAAAAACATTGTGGTTTGGGTCAAAATAAGGAATTAACTGATGTACATAAGTGACGTCATCAACGGAAATAACGGAAATCAACGGTTCAGTTAACATAACTCGTTTCACCAGGGGATATGATCAAAGTCCTGTGTTTGTTTGACCCATCCACCTCCCCTCCTGCCCTCCAAAAACAGACTTTCTTGAGTAGTTTCTCTGAGTGTGTTATATGGTCAATGATTGGGTTTACAGTTACAAGCCAAAAAAGCACTGTGATACCACACAAAATGACTTAAAAATCGCTATTTCGTGAGACCAGACTGGGATATCAAAGAGTTTCATGTCCTCGGTTTGTTTTTCTTTTATTTTGAAGGGAGGCAGCATCGAACACCTCTGAGCAGACTTTGTGGGGTTGAACAGTAATAAGACGGGGCTGAAGTTATTCCTTTCGGGGGCCCAGAGGGATGACTGGGAGACAAACAGACCTAAACTGGTCTCTGCAAACAACCGCCCTGTGGTGAAGATACCCACGGCACAGCTGCCATTCCCCAAAATGGGAGAGTAAAAAAGCTGCATTGGTTCTTGCGTGAAAGTATATAGCTGTTATTCAGGATGCTAACCATGTGTTTTCTATGTGTGTGTGTGTGTTCTGTGTGTTGGCGTATTTGGGCAGCATGTTATTCTGGTTTGCTGAGCTATAACTGGGCAGCAATTCGGAGAGCTCCTTACCGTAACCTCCGACCAAAACACTGGCTCCACTTTACTGGATGTGTAGTGTTACTGCTGTAGAATTAAAAGGGCCAGACACGGCCGTTGGATAATGACAAGCAGACTCAGAGCTGCTGCAAAAAAACATCTTATCAAATAAGTTAGACTGAAGAGAATCAGTGCATGATGGTGGTACTAGCAGCCCGTCCTCCAAAAAACGTCCCCATAGGTCATTTGTACAGGGAGCTTATGAGGACATTTAGTTACATTTTAAAGTTAAGCGCCCTCTAGTGGTCGTGTATTTATGTTTTATTGTGAGGCGTCTCCCTCTTGTATTCCTTGATGTTATGGCGCCAAAAATATGTGTTGTAGTGCCAAAAAGCCAGAAGTAATGTGACAGAGTATTTAACGAGAAACAAACAGGTTTTTCACCCAGGAGACTGAGCTTTGTGTCATGTTTTTTTCTTTTTTTTTGAGGGACCATAACAACAGGATGTTCTGCGGAACGTCACAAGTGATTTAATGTATCAAATATCCTGATTTTAACCCAAACCACAACCTTTTTTCTAACTCTACCAAGTTGTTTTGTTGCCTAAACCTAAACCTACCGCAACAACGTCCATTTTAACAACTTTAACAGCATGTTTAAAACTGCACATGTAACGTTTAGGTATCAGGGAATATAGAATTTAGATAATGTGTGTATGGGTCATATTAGAGGGTCGGAACAGATGACCTATATGGTCGTATGGTTTGGAGGACTTGTTGGGTACCAGACAGCCGGCAGAAGGACAGAATCATGGTTTTTATTTTTTTCATATTGTATGGCCCGGGTGAGGAACTGCTGAAAAGGAAGCTCACCATGTTGGGGACAAGCCAGAGCTTCTGGGTGACCAGATGTCCCCATTTTACAGGGACAGTGCCCATTTTTGGTGGCCTGTCTTCTAATATGTAGAACAAACTGACCAGCATTCAAAAAAATATATTCAAAATAAAGATCTTCAAGGACGAAATTACAGACGCAAATAACTTGATAAGATGTTAATTTTTTACAGTCTTAAAGTTACAATCTCAAAGATCTCTGTTTTGTTCTCTTTGGCGGTGCATATGGCAGTAAGTGATTATTGCAGGTGGGTTTTTCAATCTCACTTTAACTTAAAAAAAACAAAAAACTTTCAACATCTGGTGTCATCGCTCTTTTCTTTGTTTGTTTGGCCATAGTCTCATGGAGCCAGACCTATCTCCACAGCTCGGGTATAGGTCTGGATTAAATGTCTTTCACTCTGGTATAGTAGAAACAACTCCCTGGCCTGTTTATATTTCTTTAAACCAATCACAATCATCTTGAACGGCGCTACACCCCGGCTGCAGAGAAGGGACTTTGAGAACCACACGGAAGGAAGGAAGGACTTCCTCCGGCCGGGGTCTTTATGCCGACACTGCATATATACCCAGCCAGACTAGTTTGGCCATAGTAACCGTTTGCTCACAACGCTAGCAGAGCAAGTCTGTTGCGTTAGCTCTGCCTACCCTGTCTGCTATCACCGCTTGTTGTGTTACTTCATTTGGCGATAGAACAAATATTTATTAAAATGAAAATCTTGTACTTTAAGCATTTTGACGTTCCGTGTCAATTTGGTGGCCAGAGATATCTGATTGGATGGAAAACAGTGACAACAAATTGCAAACAGCAATACAGTTCTGCAATTTAACTACGACAAGCCGAACATGCGGAATCTGGTCAATTTTTGTCAGTTCATTGGAAATGACATAACAACACATAATTGAAGAAGTTGTGGCATGAAATGATGTTCAAGACTAAATATGTAGCCTGCAGTTCACTGGATAACTTTTTTTTAATTTACACATACTGAAGAACACTTACAGTGTTTCTTGCTGAGGGAGTGTGGGAAAACATTTCTCTTGCCAGGACCTTATTGTTTGCATTCTAAAACACTGTACTCATTTCACAAAATGTCATGAGACCAGGCTGTTCCATTTTCAGGACACTCCAAAAGTTTGAAAGTTCAGCTGCAGCTGCGAGAATCTTTTCCCGGAGCTTCCTCTCACCAACTCACAACAACATAATCAAATATTCTACAGTAACCACTTGGCCAATGACAGCTTAAAAATATTGTTTTTAGCAGCAGTCTATCCAGTCATGTTCTTTGCAACCGTGCCTCCTGCGGGGATGCTCGGCCACACTGTCGTTCCTCCCGTCTGTTTTTAGCCTCGGAGACGACACAGCCAGGCAAAGCAAAGCCCTGCAAGGCTTCTCATTAAAGCTTCACTTCAGCATCACAAAATATTTGCATAACAGAATTGTCTGCTCAATTTAAAGTCTGCGGCATTTCGGCCAAAGTGCCCTGTGGTTAAGTTCTGGTTTGGTGCTCGGCTTTCTTATGAGCGAAAGATGAATAACAGTGATGGTGGTGAGACTGATGCTTTTCACTGTGAAAAACTGAGACAGAAACCTTCTCTGGAACATATTGAAAGTGTTCATAAATCACCCACCCTCATCCTAACCTTCAGCCCCGGAGTGTGTGTGATGTGTGTGAGGACTGCATGCAGACGCAGCCGTGATGACATCGTCGCCTCTGCAGAACAAGTCGGCCTGTATGATGGAACAGCCGGACCACCCACACAGCCCTACTTAAGCGAGCGAGATCCCGTCTGCTAAATCAACGAAAATTTACATTGCGTCTGTTTAGTTGCACGAACAAAGAAGTAGCATCACCACAAAAATGTCCAACATGGGAAATGAGGGCATTTTTTTTTTTTATCCTCAGAAGGATTCACAGCGATTCTGCAAAAATGACAAAGTGAAATAATGAATCTTTAAATCAAACTGCTTTGTAATTTCAAAACTTTCTGTTGACGTTTCCTTTGTGGTAAACACTGGAACACAACAAACTTGTATTTTTGTTATGCTGAAGATGAGAGACTGGTGAAAAGCCTCTTTTCTATCTGCAACTCCCAAAGGCTGCAAATTGTACTCTTTGTCATCCTCAATGACAGATGAGCATAGCTCTTTTTCAAAACATTTTAAAGGGTGAGATTTAAAAGTTTGCAGGGCGCGTGAATTGAAATAAAAAAAAAAGTTTTAGCCATTTAGCTGACACCTTTATCCAGAGCATTCAGAGCAATTTCAGGCTGTATTTACTGCGCTAATTACTACCATCCACAGCCACAGCTTTCCTCAGTTTAGCACCTAATTAAGGCCACTTATGTAAATGAAGTCAGTCACAGTTTTCCAATCGGAATACCTAAGGCTCAATTTAAGTACAGATTGCTCATGTCTGCTGGGTGAAACATATGGCAAGCTGTTTATCGGGCTGATTCCCCGATGAGGAGGCCAGCAGAAGAGGTGTCGACAGAAAGTTCTGGCACGACTCCTCTTGCTCTGAGGCGTATTTATTTTATGTCATAAGGCAGTAAAATATAATGATACTCTCTGCAAGTTCTTTGATTTCTGACTGCATTCTTAGAGTGAGCAGTTAGAAATTTTGTCAATCCGCAAAGTTCATATCATCGTAAGATCATCAATTACATTTCAATCAGGAGAAACAAGTGAATGAATTTAATTAAATTGTTTATTACAACAGATATGTGTTAATTACGTCTTGGCAGAAAGTCTTTGGCGCTTAGACTCTACAGGGAGATTTGTAATCGAGGGGCGTCTCTCCTTGTTTAATATTTTCACTTTCTTACAAAATTAATGTTTTTTATTAGCCTATAGTGTGAACCACAAGAGTCTCAGCTTTCCAGTCATACACATTTATATTGCATGCAAAAAACGGCATGCTTTTTGCTCCAAACTGCATGGGAGTAGCATAAAGTGGACATGTCTGGAAGGGGAGACTCATGGGTACTCATAGATCAAATTCAGATATCTTGAGGCGAGAGGTCAAGGGACCCCTTTCAAAATGTCTATGCCCGTTTTTCCCTTGCCCCAAATTTTGCCTAACTTTGGAGCATTATTTAGTCCCCTTCCCAAAAAGCTAGCATGCCTTAGGTCGTCTAGTTTCATATGATACCAATATCTTCACTCGGAGCCTGCTACAGTCTCTTAAAGACTGTAATGTCAGCTGAGATCGCCGCCAGTTGTCGATCACTGTGCTACACATTCAGTTGCCAAAAATGCTTAGTAACGCGTAAAAAAATACATCCCACAGTGTAGAGAGGCACATGGCTTTGTCAGTGCTTGGACCTGTTGCATTTGACATTTTGTCCCTCGGCTCGTCTCATTTATCCAAACGCCAACATGGGACCGGAGCGATTAACTGCTCGAGGTTAGACAAGCCTCAGTAATTGTCTGCACCGTGATCGGTCACACCTCTGCAGTCAGCAGTGTGTTGGGTCTTTGCCTCTGAGACTTTGGTCATACAAGTAATTAAATCCCTTCAATGGGCCGGGCCTGCGAGCTAGATAGAAACCACAGACTCCCTCCCTCCCTCCATCCATCCCTCTGTCAGCCTCCTCCTTCTCTCCTCTAAACTCGACTTGCAGGCTCCGGCATTCCTTTGGCCTGACTGCATCAAACTGTGCTGAATTATAATTAATTAGTGGTTGGAAAAAAATAGAGACTCGGCTGGCTTAGAGAAAATTATATAGTGTGCTTCCAGAGAGTAAAACTTAGAGAGAGTGAAAGACCTCTGCTGCTGAAGAGCAGAAAAACACACTAACTTTAGTCTCTCCGAGGCCACTATAGCAGCAGCGTGTGTACGAAGCTAAGCAGGACAAAAAGAGGAAAGAACACATTAGAGGGAAACCCTGTAAATTCCCTTTCAAAAACATGTATTTAAAGACTGCCTTTACAACAAGTCCTCCAACCCGTCCTACCCTCTAACACGATCCATATGAGCGTTTCCTAAATTAGTGCCCCTAGTGGTGGCAGGAAATACGACGCACATGAGTTTTCACGCGTTTTCTGCCCTCGTACCTAAACGTGATGGTCGCAGTTTAAAACAACGTTGACAAACGGTTGCAGTTTGGTTATCTTTAGGCAACAAAACTACTTTTAGATTAGCGTTAGAAAAAGATCGTAGGTATGTGATGTAATTACGTGAAACAGAAGATGCTTTTGACAACAGAATCTGGCATTAAATAGAGCTAGACTTGATTGAAGAATTGTTTTAGATTGATGCTACCTAAGTTGATTTTTTATTTATTTTTTTATCTATTTAATGTCAGTTTCACCTAATTCATTGATCCAAAGAATTTCTAAAAAAAATAACCTAAAAAGATTTGTTCAATTAAGCAAATTTATCCAATTCATCCTTCATTCGTGCTCTGCTGAAATGCTGAAATGCGTCAGCAGTTTTGTTGTATCTAAATTTTTCAAGACATGTGGTGCTTGTTTCTGAATTTGCGCTGGTGAAACAAGCAAATGTAAGCAGGACACCCAATTGAAATTCAGTACAGGAGAGGCACACCTGTTTCCTCTTATGAATTCATCCAATTCATATTGAATAGAACATTGACTGGCTGATATTTTCATTTTTGTTTAAAGCCAATCGGTGCCGTTAAAGCACTAGTAAGAAGGATGAGTAGCTTCGGATTACATGTCCAAAATTTGAATTGGCGGGGACTTTTTGTTCCATAACAGATTATTCAGAAATGTCAACATGTTGAATATATCTTTGAGTCACTGCTATTGATTCACACCCCTTTTTATACAGCTTACCTGCTTCCCTTTAAACTATTCCACACCACCTATCTCATTCATTTTTTTAAATTTTTTTACCCAAAAAATAATAAGCATCTCCAGCAGGTAGAGCTCTGAGGAGATGGGGTTTAGATTAGCACTGTGTTATGGGCAAATGTAGGTCGGACCACTATTACTATTTGAAATGGATCCATTTCCTTTATCTGGGATTCATCAATCTCCTCTGACACGGGGGAGCTGATTAGATTTGCCCCCAAAGGTGCTGCATCCCTGCAGACTAATCTGGAACCGCCCGGTGAGTTGATGAAGGAAAGTTCTCTGGAAAAGTTCTAGTTGTGGTTTGAGTCTGATCTATGTTTTATCAAAATCTTAATCAATAGATTTCAATAGTTAATTGACACGTAGAGCCAAGTTGTGGTTGCAGAGTGGCAGAGGTAAACAGGGAGAGTATTTCAATGTCCTACATGAGGAACCAACGCTGCATTCGAGATGTGAGATGAGTGATTAGTCATTGGCCTCAATGGTTAGTAGGCAAGTTTTCGGAAGGGTTACCATCTACACATAACCCCTTTATCGCTAGGTGGCACCCTCTAGTGGCCATTACGACATGACGGGAGCAAAGCAGGAAGTCATGTAACATAGTATTACCTTACTTTCACCCAGGAGACCAGCAGACCTAAATACTATTTACAGTATTTCCTCAAATTGGGAGCAGGGCTTTTATTTACCTCGACTGCTGAGGGTACCAGGCCTTTATTTGAAGCAGACTTGTATTAGAAGGTAGGACTTTATTTCCAATGTCCTCTGTTTGTTTGGACAATAACACTTTAGATCCAGAACAACAAGGTGTTGAATTCATTAAATTGAAAGCAATGGAATTATGCATCATGCTTATAGTTGGCATGCAAATATGACAGCCACCCTAGTTTTTCCCTTGTTATTATTTGGGGCAGGCTTTTATTTGTTTGTGTCGACCACGCTCCCGGCCATTATTCGAGACCTGGCTTCTATTTGAGGAAATACGGTAAATCTAGTGGTAATTATGTCTATAAATCTAATATTTCTCTGCATCTGATGTGGCGTTACTGACATGTAGACAAACATGGATGCCTCAGATCAGCCGAAGTACTCATGGAGTGCAAGATAAAAGTGGATCACTATTGTTTCACTCTGATTGCGCTGTGTATCTGTGAACATCACAGTGTGTCACACTAATGGAGAACGAACCCATTACATGGTGGTTTTAACACCATTATCTGAGTGTCTTGACGTCAAACACTTCTCTTTCTCTTCTTGGACACTTCAAGACTCCTGAAGCCAATCAGGCATCAAAGCTGCCAGGCGTCTTCTAAACCTCTTCTCTTCTGAGAAAGCTGCTGACAAAGACTCGAATGCAGGATTTCCACCTCAATCAGTTGAAATGATGCAGGGCGACCTAAATTACAGCTGAGTCCGCTCAAAGTCATGAAAAATGTATCTCCACATCTCCCTCCGACTCTAATTTTGCTTGGCTGTATAAAATCTTTAATGCCACAGTTTAAATCAGTGTCTGAAAGTTGTCAGGCAGCTAGAATGACTGACAACTTTGATTATTTGAAAAGATGAAAGATGTTGATTTTGTTTGTAGTGATGGGAGGGTATTTTTTATGCCTTTTATGCTTTATAAGACAGCAAGAGAAAAGGATGCAATATGGAAAATTCACCTTCCATCAACATATTTATTCTTACAGAAAAAACACATGAATTCACATGTGCAAAAACACATGATCACCTGCACATAGGATTAGCACATGTGGAATTTAACATGTGAAAACATGTATTCCAATGTTTAAATTGAGAAATTTGGACCTTTCATCCTGTTTATTAATTCATACATTTATTCCTTTTAGCTCTGGTTTGGTCTCCTCCACCTCCTTAGAAAAAAAAATCCTTTCTCCTTTTTAGACTTTGTGCAAAATTTCATCAACTAAAAACTGGAATAATAACTTTTCTTCACTGCAAGTAAATGTAGATCCTTGGAGGATAAATAAGCGAAGACACATTAATCTAAACCTCCCCGTGGTGCGATTGTATCTGGGTACTTTCCACTTCAATTTACGACCAGCGAAGGTCACAACACGGTGAGTGTATCTGCGAGGGCAAAGAGAGCACAAAGGAGCCCTGTTGGTGTATGCACTGAATACGGACCATTCAAGGTGAGCCACACAGGCGACAAACACAGGTATTTATTCAGTAGTTTATTTATTCAGTTTAATATGTTTCAAATGTGGGACTGAAACCTCGTCCTACCTCTTGTAAAAACTCTGAGCGATGATAACGTTACGAGTTGTTGGGGTCAGGGCTGCTGTGACTCCTTGTGGGGTCAAAGCTGCTTATTCTCTGTGAGTGAATGAGTCCTATCGGCTCTGTGTCCACCACAGGCCACACACACAAATTTATATTTATCCCTCCCTGTCTCTGGGTAGTTTTCCTTTCGTCGCAAGATCTCTGAGCCTCTTTTCAAAGTGCCTGTAAATGCTCCTAGTGTAGCCCTGCTCCCTAATAACACAGGATTTCTTTTTATTCTGAAAGTCACCTCTGTCTTTCTGAATCACAGACCCCCCCCCCCCCCCCCCCCC
>JAOVVB010026036.1:0-15847 GCA_028570985.1 Heterobranchus longifilis | reverse complement strand
CCTCCGCCATCTCCTTTTTCGGATGGCAGCAGTAGGAGCTGCCGTGAATTCGGCCTTTGGTCCTCGTAGCACAACAATGCTGCTATCTGGTCGGGGGGGGGGGCTCTGGAGGCGGTGTGAGAGGAGACGTAAACACGGCAGACCGGGCTGCTAGGCTAAAGGCTAAGCAGAGAATAGTGTAGCTCTCCAACATGCCTGCTCTCTGAACAATAAACTGGACCACTTATACACTCTTATCTAATAGTTTTGCCTTGAGTTAGCTGCAGACCCTTAGACGCTCAGCATTGTCAGCTACACAATCTCATACATGCTTCAATGATTTTAATCACCAGCAGCTTATCTTTTAAAAATGTTTTTCACACAAATACCATCATATACTGTATACCGCATATACACCGCACAAGTAGCATAGAAATACTCAAGTACATGAACAAAAACCTAAAAATTGTATTCAAGTGCAGTTATTCCACCACTGCTGTAGGTCTGAAGTTACATTTCTCAAACTATCTTTTCTTATATTGTTGTATATTTCTCGTATATGTTACAGTACTTGTCTTGTACAGAGTGTGGCAGCCCAAAGCTGTGTACAATTCAAGTAATGACATATCTGTCAACACTGGTGGACTCAAGTGCCCTCTTGGATGCCCGGGGTGCCCTTCCGGTGGAGAAAACGCAATGCAGTGCCATATAGGGCTGCCCTACATGCTAGAAGACTTTCTATACACTGTTGCGACACCGCATGCAGCTGGTGCCCTTTTTATTTTATTTTTCGCCCCTGCCACTCAGACAGCCTGAGTCCGCCACTGTCTGTCACCATGCACAATTACATTTAAGTGTTGTGATGCTGTGTGAAGATGTTGAAGCTTACTGAGGAAATAATATATGAGAAATGTGGTTATTATTCTTTGACATTTTGCCAACATGTGAAATGTTTATATTAAACACATGCTTAGACTAACCTATTTGCAACAGACATAAAAATGCATAAATACTGCAACCACATAGATTGATGACTGTCTGGGGAACAACAAAAAAATACTGCACTATTGTAAGCCCTTAGTGTTTGCACTGTTGAAGGGAATCATTTCATTGTGCCTCCAGTGTAAATGTTGATGCCTCATAATAATACGGGTATTTGATGTCTTTTATCATCAGTACTTATGTCTGTATAAAGCAATTTGTTCAAGTTATTTGTTTACACTGTCATGCCACTTCTTTTTCTTGGTTAAGGCATCTTTCACATTCTTGATGAACACTGAGCAAACAGAACATCAAAAAATTACAGAGCGGCATTAACACTGACTAACACAGCATGGCGAAAAATGGGAGAAAGAATTGCCTCTCAGCACTTTCACAGCCCTAGGAGATTTAAATAATAAAAAGCACTGGGCCTCTGAACAAACAGGATAATTATGGCCTACAGTCTTCCTGTCGCTCGTCTGGCACGGCCAAGCGGAAAGAAACATGTTATTACCACTCAAAGGTTCTGCAAGGAGAATTAGGAGAAATAAATGTTTCATGTAGAAGGATGGCTTCACGGTGAATCCCTCTGACCAAATCAACAGCCACATTTTATTGCTTTCATGTATCTTATAGTTTTGCAGTGACAAAATCGCACTGTACGGAACACACCCGCACACACACATACAAATTAGAGCACATATTTGTAAAATATTTAAATAAAATCATCAATTTAGTCTGATTAATCAAATCCTTATAGTAGAACAAATATTAATGCTGCAGTATGATTAATATTTGCCTTTTTACTTCACCTTAGTCAATTAAATTGAATGCCATCAACACACTGTGTGCATCAGAAAACACATCAAGGGACTTCCACTGATCATTTTAGCTCATTAGATCATTGTTATAAAATAACTGGCTCTTCCAGGTCTCCTCAGAGCACAGGGACTCAGACCTTTCTGTCTGGTTTCTAGGTCTCGCTCCAACATGTGTGCAGCTGCCAGCAGTACTGTTCAGTGGAACAGATGGTGTTGTAATGGAAAGAGCTTGTCTCCATTAGCTGCCCTGACTTTCTGTAACATAGTCATTCAAGGCAGCCATCGCTTTCAGATTGCCACACTTTTCAAAACGTAACGATGGCAGCACAATGCTCTATGACCTTTATGTCTGATGCTACGCCACTTGCCACATACAAAATGCAACACTTCACCACTGATCCATTTATTCCTTCTTTCCTCATTCTTTACAGTTTCAAAGACTTCAATGATTGAAGTTCAACCGCACAGCGAAACAAATCTTTGTGTTGATTTGTTTGATTTCAGCATTTAAAACCTAAACATTTACAATGTGAATTAAGAACATTATCTTATTCCAGTATGTTTAGCATTAAGGTACCAGAAAATACGTTATGCATTAGCCAACCTAGATTATTTATTTTTAAGTAATAGGTTTTAAACAGCATTTAGGTTTAGAGTAATGTGTGGTGTGAGATGCAGGGTCACAGAGTTGAAAGAGGCTGTTTGTAATGAGGTTTTCTGATCATCTAAAGGACTTTCAGTCCTTTGCATTTAGTGACAAGTCTGTGCACAGAGAAATAATGTCTGGCCTCTATACTTTAAATTTAATGAGAGCGACATGCTCTAATTCAAATGTCATATTCTTGCATGCCAAGTTTACATCTTCTTTTCATATTTAGCTGGGGTAATGCGGGAAGACCTTTCAGTCAAAAAAAGCCACCTTCCACCACACTTTGTGTATTAATTATGAATATGCTTTCAGGGCAAGGCCATCCAGATGTCTTGTGGCAATTGGAAAACCTTTTTGCTTCTTCCCTTATTTTTGAATTCAGATCGTGGAAATCCCCAATGAAAGTCGGGAGGCCGTTTCCACAGTCCAATTAGCATCTTAAGCAATTAGAGTAGAGAAAAAGCCCATGGTGATTTTCAGTACAGGCAATTTGAACCTAGGGTTAGAGCATACTGTGCAGAGGAATGCTTGCATCGAGAGAGCAAACATGCAGCCAAAAACCCAGAAATCTCATTTGTGCTGAAGAAGAGAAGCATTGAAAAATAATAATTTATGCTTGCACTCTGTGCGTCCTTAAAGCCAAAATATGCGAGATGAAGCAAATGGCATATAGTGGAGTGAAGGAATACCATACTTTTGATGTAAGTGCTCATTGTGTATTAACAGCTTTGTCATTTTCTTTGACATTGTTTTCAAAGCATAATAAGCTTTAAAGTGTATACTGCACCTTCCCTCCAATCACACCCAGCAAATAAGACTATATTGGGTGTACTGCATGTAATGTGCACTTAAAATCATGCAGCAGAAAAGAAAGAAAAAACGATAAAACAAAAGCAAAAGCTCACCATGCTGCACATTTTCATTTCTGCTGGAAGTTTCAGCAGCACAGTGCTGGAAAAAAAATACTTGGGGCTGGTTAAAGACAAAGAGGGCATTTTAAGTTATATATAATGGTTACCCATATATGCAATGAATGTCAACGTTATACAGTGAAACTGAATACATGAAGTGGTTAATGAGATATGCAATCAAGCACCCACACAACGTATGGTGCCTTCATAGAAACCCCACATTCATAAGAGGGATACATTTCAGTAATGATAATCTCTAAATAATTATAACTTTCTTCATGGCTTCACAAACTGCAATCTAAAAACAACTAAATTTCATGTTGTTCCACGATAATTACTTTTTTGATAGCCTTCCAGCGGCGCACAAATAGTCCATTGCAAAGCAAACCGAAGAACTGTTGTAACTAAATGAGTAACAACATGACAGAAACACAGATTTCACAAAACCCAGATAGGTACATGTGAATCCCAGCTCTTATAACAGAGCAGATACCACTTGACAAATGACCTCGCTGCTACTACAATAACACTGTTTTCTTAACCAGAATCCTTGTTAAAACGTTGGTACGTCACCTTATGTCTTGAGTCTACAGTCATTTGCCATCGAAAATCAACAGCCTGCTTTGCAACAAATGTCATCTTTACAACACTGCCTCAATATTTAAATCCAATCATTTAAGGCCAGACAGAAAGCACATGAAGATCTGTAATTCTTTTTTAACATCTGCTGCACACAAAGGAAAAAGACATCGACTCTGATATCCAGTCTAATCAACTGAGGCATCACTGGCCCAAAGACCAGATCGACCTCACAAAAAAAAAAAAAACAGCTGTATAGGTCAATTGTGCAAGCAGCTTATTACGATCCACATTTATGTTTGTTGTTAGGCGGCGATTTCTAGTGGCCGTCGTAATTATGACGGTAGCAAAGGTTTGCCAAAACTCTGAGTTAGGAGAAGACTGAGGTGGTGGATGTGTCAAACAAACAGACTTTCACACAGGAGACCGCTGTTCATGTCCCGTGTGAAACCAAAAGTCAAGTCAGTTTTTTTTAAAGTTTACCAATGTAACTATGTTAGTACGTAACCCAGTCAGTATGTAACCATGTCACGGACATAGCTACGTCACTGACTTACATCTGTAACAAACATACTCATTTAAACCCAAACATGATCTTTTCCTAACCAACTGTGTGTTTGCCTGATCTTAACCAAGTATTTCCGTTTCATAATGTTAGCCGCATGTTTAAAACTGCAACCAATTCACAACGTTAAATAGAATGGTCATATATGACGTTTTGGGAATCATTGGAAAACAATCTAGTCTGTTGTTTAGGTATGAGGACGTGTTGCCAAAGACACTTGTGTTGGCTAGTGTGCATTGGTCCTCTGTGCCCTATTTATTGCCAATTAAATGATTCCTCCTGGATCTGCAAGTGGCTTACATAAAGGACTAGGACCATTCTGTGCCAAGACTCTCCTGAAGAGATGACAGCATTTTGCCACCAAATGCTATACTGTATCTGGGGGTGTTCCATATGCCACAAAGGTATTTCACATCTCCAGACCCAATTACAAGGACACATGAATGCAAGGCAAGGAATGTTCTGCTTGGTCCCTTGTCTCTAAATAAGCCTTTTTTATTGCCAGATTATGCTCTTTGTGCAGAGGCCTGCGCAATCACATGCAAACACATGAGCGACAGTGGACAGAACAGTGGGAAGCAACTTAATCATTGTGTCTACTTATAAAGGCTACAGGGTGATTGCTATGAGGCCTGTGGATTGGTTAGCTTCTTACAATCAGGATTAATGGGGACGCACTGGAAATGTATGCCGCTATATCATAGCCAAGAGCTATGGGAAAGAGTGCTTGAAATGCATGACTACAGCACAGGTTGAAACGCACATGGTTGAAACGTCCTTCCAAGAATTCTTAAGAGACAGACTAATCCTTAACAGAAACATTTGTGCAATTAAATATTTGGCTCACATACTCTGCTTTCCCTTGCCACTCTGCACTCACTGAATGTTCTCAAAGGTACTCATGGAAAACGATCTCTACACCTTTTTAGATAACTTAGAATAGACTCAAATCTAAGGATTACAAACTTTAAGTTCGAATATATCTCATAGACAACCCTGTCTCCTATAAAATTGCATTCCCATACAACTAAATTTAATTCTCAATTATGTTTTGAGGGAAAAAATGTTCCTCCCGGATTACTGTCGCTGGTAATGTTGTGAATTGCTACAAAACTACTTGGTTAGGTTTAAGAAAAGATAGTGGAAGTATGTTTGTTACATAACAAGTACGTTTGGTAAATAAGAACATTGACTTTTGGTTTTACATGGACACTAACGTCGGTCTTCTGGGTGAAGGTCCGTGTTTTTGTGACCCATCCATCCACCCTGGCCTCCTCCCTCCCCGGACTTCCACAGAGCTTGATTAGAAGCGTGTTCATAATATGTCAAAAACAAACGTAATTTTTAGGAGACCAGGCTCCTAAAATATACAGTTAAGCTGCCATGCACTGTATACTGGTCAGTCTTTGTATGAAATCAATTAGAAATGTCTTCACCCCCATGTACTGTAAAGAAAAAAAGCCTGCTACATACATATTAGATTGGTGGATGTAGTAGATATATATTGGCTGTGTTTAGTCCTGCTATAAATAGGTAGGGTGTGCGCAATGTGAGTGTGTTTCATCAGATAAAAACAGTTAAATTAAGACTGAGTGCTGAAATGATGGATGTAAGATGAGTGGCTTAGATGGAGAATGCAGATGGCACACTCCCCACCTCAGTCCCTCATCCCTCCGTCCATCGCGCACTATGTTGCTCTCACACTACATTTCCTGCCACTGTCCCCCTAAAACAGGCTGTACTATTCAGAGAAAGAAGCTTTTAATTGCATTTTCATGTAGGTGTTTTCTGAGGGTGTCGTTCCCCAGGCAGAGGGAAGAGTGCTCTGAGACGAGCTTTACATGCTCGCCAGTGCAGTCAAGCCCCACCAGGGGAAGTGCGTCAGAGTGGAGAGGTGCTGGAAGTGCAGACAGCCCTGTAGGGACACTTGGAAAAAGCCATAACAGCCAGAGTATAAATAAATGCATGGGGAGAGCATTTTTCCTCTTGGATGAAAAGCCTTTAACCTTTTGGTCCAATCGTTCTGTGGCATTTAACTTGCATATTCCTCTTTTTTCAGATAGGTAATTTCTAGCTTTTATAGATAAATCAGCACAGCCTTATTTGATTCCAGCAGCTTATTAAACATTCTCAATCTAGCTCCATGCCAGTGAATTTGAATACATTTCAATGTTCCAGTGGAGCACCTGTGAATTTTGAAATACAGTCCCTTTGCCCTTGGACAGTTTATTCAGCATTAGTGAGCACTCACCACTGCCTCCTCCTGTGTAGACAAAAAGAAAAGACAGAGCAGAGTTTGTTTTATCCCCAAATCTGTGATGCCACACTGATGCATAATTGATTTGGAAAAGGACAGAAAAGGAAACTGTGACACAAGCAGAACAGAGTTTGATGTTTAAGGGTAGGCTTACTGGTTTGAACAGATTTCACAAAGATAATACTGAAAGGAAGTAAGCATAGAGTAAAAATTCTGCCTTAATTGGCTACTGTTGAAAAAGCAGAGAAGTGACTGTAAAATTGATAGTTTGAATCCCAAAACCTGCTGAAAGAAATGTCTGAAAAATGCTTTCTCCCAGCCTTCATCCACACTGTAAAATGGTAGTCTGTGGAATGACATGTTTGAGGACAGGATACAGATGGCTGTGTCCAGTGTTGCATAACCAACAAGACAACATAACAAGGCACAAAATGGCCCAATCAGTTATTTCTGAGTGTATTTTCACATGCTGAATACAACAATATGAAGTCTGTTTTTGGGACTGTTTACAATATTACTGATGCAAACAATCCTCTAATACTATTACTATTATATATAATGTTTTAGGATTAATATTACTGCTGCATTAATGTGCATGTTGCATTTTACTGTTCTAGATGTTTATGGTTGTGCTAATTTTACTCCTTACATATATAGTATATATTAAATATTGTTGGGTATACAGCAATGCACCTTATTCTATAAGATCATCATGTTTGTGAGAACCACATACCTCTAAAAAGTCAGAAAAACAGCTTTGTTTTCAGCCTTGTGACATACATTTTGCAGCTGATCCATGAGGGTTTTTAAATAGTTTATTTAGCTTAAGAAGTAGACGCGTTAGCTCTGAGATGTAGTAGAGTAGAAGTATAAAGTAACATAAAATGGAAATACTCAAGTGAAATACAAGTACCTCAAATTTATAAATGTACTTAGTTACATTCCACCACTGAATACTATCACTACCTACCATTAGGCATTCATAATTTAGATGCATTCTAGCATTGGTATTAAAAGACCTGCCAATCAATCTGACAGCGATATCAGGTTCTGAGGTTTGGGGGGGGGTCAATCGTTTTGCTAACATCTGAATCACAAATTGTCCCTTCAAAACACTAAAGCGGTAAAGTGCAGAGGTTGACTTGATCAATAGTATCACACTATGGTTGAACTAGACAGCTGTGGGAATCGAGTACAATCACGCTGAACAGTAGCATGTGTGCTTATCCAGGTTTCACTGGATAAATAATGGTAAAAAAATCCACCCAGACAGTTTCCCATCCATTGAAGTAGAAGAACAGCTTCGGGCTGTACATCAATGTGACATCACAGATCATAGACGCGGATCTCTGAGGGCTCATTTATAAAGCTTGTATACACTGAAGATACACCCTAAAAACTGCGTAGCAGCTTCCAATCTCTGGCAGAGATTACGAGAACAGGAATGCGCCCTTATATGTCTGTGGAGAGGGAATAACACTTAAATACTGGATACAAAGAAGAGGCAATCTGTAAAAAAATTATGGAAATTAGGGCAACACTTATTTGCACCATTTAAACGTGTACTAGCTGGAGTGTATTATGATCTACCACATACGAGTTGCTTGGATGGCATATAAGGCACATTTTAATTACTACGATTTTAATGAGTCTGATGAAATGGTCTCTCGGTGGTGCAGCAGACTGTCAGATGCCACAACAACCCTGATGCAGTGTTTTGAATGCTGAAGTCTATAATGTAATATATATAGTACCCACATTATTCATTTATGATATGCAAGGCAATATATAAAGTTATCGCCCTTAACATTTATTTCATATTATAACCTATACTAGTCAGTCTTGCTTCCTGCCTTTTTACAGAATAGAGACGACAGGAAATGAGGGAGGAGAACTGGAAACGTTGCGGCCACAGAGTATGCACCCAACCTCTCTTCCACCAGGATGCCCCAATCTCATTTTCGACACAAAGAATAATTTTTAAACTAATTTAAATGAAATAAGTGGTATGCTGAACCGTGAATGAATATGAATATATAAGGAGTAATAATATCTTCATAGTGTATGTTAAGGCAGTGTGCAGCTTCAGTCCTAAAAAGCGAGTAGAAAATGTGGTTATTATGGCTGAGCTACTTTACTGCAAATGTAAGCTCTACTGAATATGCGTCTGAGTGGCATATTATAGTGTGTCCAACTACCGCAGCACTATTAGAAAATGGGAAGTTGAATTGAGAGGAGTGTAGATGTTTTGCTTAATAGTCTAATTCTTTCCTGTATTACTGGTCAGTCTTTCAGCAGGTTTGTGTCCTGATCTGCATACTGCTTACTAATACATATTTTAGTTGCACTATCAAATAAAAATCATTAATATTCAATGCTTGATTTGACTGCGAACCAAGGGCTTTTCAACTTTGCATCTTAATTAGCTTTTTTTTTGTTTCGTTATGAAATCGTTTTATCTTTTTCTGTTTTCTGATGCAAGTTCAAGACATCTTAATTTCCGTCAAAGTAATAACGAGACTGGGATTGTGGCTTTTTTTTTGTTTTTTTTGTTTTTTACTAAAGAAGGGTAATTTATGTATATTGACCTATTTTATAAATTGCTGTCCCTCTAAGCTAAAAGTTCCAACAGGCTTCATTGAAGAATGAAGACTAATTTAACATTTAACACCGATTTATCAGCCGCATATCGGTATCAGCCGATATCCGCCCCGTTGACTGCCATCGACATATTGGCAAAAACGATGGCATGCACCGATGGCAGTGGCCTATATTTGGCGGCTGCCGTAGCCCCTCTGTCCAGCTGTGATGTCTGCTCAGCGGCCACTGTGTCCTCAGTGCCCCGCTGGCTGCATACACCCGCCGCTCCCTGCCTTCACCCTCCCTCTCTCTCCCTCTCGCCCTGACAGTGGAGTGTTACACATGCTTAATTTGTCAACAGCAATGTAATCAACACGTGTGGTGTGAACAATAAAAATACAAGCGTAAACACCTCTCATTTTGAAGTTTCTGACAAAGAGTGAAGGTATTGTCGCTATGCTCGCTACATTTGGCATTTCCTCTTCACAGAGAAGTTCAGGAAGCAAGATGATTCACTCTGGTTTTTTTTCCCGACCATACATAATTTTTTTTTTTTTTTAAACGGAAAAAAACTGTTTAATTCAGAATGTTATTGATTAAGTGTAATCAATGTTATTAATGCTAATAATTAATGTTATGGACTATTTTTCCAGTGAACAATCCAATACATAAATCGGAAATTTGACAAAATATGTAAACTACATACAGTGACAAGTCTGTCTCACACATGTATAGATGGGAGTAAAATCACCATATATACTCAAAGCTTCATCATCAGACTGCATCCAGAAAACATTAAAAGCTGTTTACAAAATCAATCTATCAAAGATAGTGTGATAAAGGGCTGACAGACAGTATAGGTTTTTTTTATAATGAAGATGTATTTGTTTCCCTGGCACAAGAAGGGAGTAAATAACAACAACAACAACAACAACAACAACAAAATATCGGTATCGGCCCAGAATTTATCAGTGCATCCCTACATTTAACACATATATGCTAAAATAAATGCATGAGAAATTGAGCTATACCTATAGAAACTCTTGGGCCAACCAGCAAAAAATCTGACCAGGCTGCACATGATGGACAGAGGTTTCATTTGGGATATTATAATATAATTATGACTTACAGAAACTACCCTTGGTACAAATATGACATGTACTCTGGAGTAGTGCGTATTCATTGTAGTGGATTAAAGGGGGGCATTAAAAGAGAGAGCATGGCTTGTGTCCAAGTAGGGCTGGGGTCAAATATGTGTGGTAATGTGTCAATCAACATGTAACAATGTGTGTACATATATATAGAAGAACAGAATAGATAGATACATAGGAGAAAGAAAACTAAATAACATGTAAATAACTCACTGCCCCATCCTTCCTGGTTTCATCAAAGTCCAACCAGTGGAACTTCAGTTCTGATATTTGGAAGGTTTGAAAATTTGACCTTGAAATATCATGTCCCCGCCAGGCACATAAGCCTACGTTATTGCCAGAACACAGTGCCAAAAAATCATCATCCCTTCTGCTTTAATCAAAATCACAAGAGTAGTGTCTGAGTCATTAAGTTTAACTTTTGAATCTGTTTTGCCTGAGAGTATTTTTTAAGATATTAACATTGACAATGTATATTACTTGTACTGCATTTTCTTTTTCAAAAAATTTCATCTTGATTTGCATTTATGTACTTTAATTCTAGGTTGTATTCAGATTGATTGTGGTACGACAGTATGAGGTATATCACTTATGACTGACATTTTATTCCAACTCTAAGCATTACCCTCACTGAATGAGTCATTGAATAATATATGAAATTGGATGGCTCAGTTCAGCTGAGCTGAAACTGCAAATAGATCAATGTCCGGTGGTTCTATAGCCTACCCTATACAGACAGAAGTGTGCCGACAAGTTTGCTAACGCAAAATGAGTGTTCAGGACAAACACAATTATTTTCTGCCTACCTTTGGGAATGACTTAAATTCTTGCTGGCTGCTCTCTGCACACAATGTGGAATGATCAGCCACATTCACAGGAAATAATCATGAATCAAATGAACCGCCCTGAGTGGATTCACCGCAGTTAGACAGCTTGCAAGAATTAAAAGGATCATCTCCCCACTCTACTTTCAAAGAGAAAGCATCTTTCATCATCATCAATCAATCAATCAATCAATCAATCAATCAATCAATACACAAAGTAAAGGGGGTATGTTCAGCAGACTTATGTCCAATTTCTTCAGACGCTCGTTGTTAAATTAAAGCTAAAGTACACTGAGTACCTAATTTCCGCACTTGGCCAGTGAGATACTCCTTCAATCTATATATATATCATCTATATATCATACTCAGTGTTGCAGGCAGGGGTTCAACAATTCATTTTACAGTTTAAATTCTGAAACGTGGACCCTTCAAATCTGTGGCCCAAGAGAAAGCAGTTTTCCATTATAACCAAAGTGGTGAAAACTACCATCAACATATATTGATTTGAAAGAATTTCAAGGTGCTGTACTTGAAATACTGAACAAAATGCAGTCTGGGCAGGGATTGCCTCCACACGGCTCTCACAAGTGTTTGACATTCAGAGTCTGGCGGGGAATGGCTGCACACAGCTTTTGCCTCTGGTGGTGGCTGGTTTATATTGACTTATTTTAATGAAACAATACAAGTCAAAGTAAGCTCTGAAAAGAATAAACACATTTTTGTTTTCTAAACATTTGACCTCCTTTTTTTTACCTTACTGGAATCGAAACTGGGAATCGATAAGAATCAGAATCGATAAAATTCAAATGATACCCAACCCTAGGAGAGGGTGGACGGAACGGGGAGTGCTAATGGCACTAGCTCCATGGTTAGCTCACAGTCACCAGGGTGACTTGGCCTCCACAGGAGAGCGGTGCTCATCAGCAGTAACGTTAACCGTCCCAGCTGGGACACCGGTGTTATTGTGGGTAACTTCCATATGAGCACCGATCTCCCGCAGAAGCCAGCCAGCCAGCGGGACTTGAACACGAAGGGACGGGCCAAACAGTTTCAACAACCCATTCTCATTCCCAGGTTGTCAAATACAGACGCCAAAGGAAGGGACTCACATGCACGCGCTGCCTGACAGGCTATGGAAACAAAGAACAGAGACGCTGGGCTTAGAACACACACAGAGGGAGTCTGACTTCATTCTCTGCTCAGGACGCCATTACT
Source organism: Heterobranchus longifilis (assembly GCA_028570985.1). Taxonomy (NCBI): domain Eukaryota; kingdom Metazoa; phylum Chordata; class Actinopteri; order Siluriformes; family Clariidae; genus Heterobranchus; species Heterobranchus longifilis. The sequence continues at coordinate 3,335 of JAOVVB010026036.1, read as the reverse complement.
CCATGATATCTTTACATAACAAATATTTGTTTGCTGCTATGTTCTGAAAGTCGTCTACAGGACCTTTAAGGGAGAATTGTAATGTGTAGACTGTTGTGCACTGAGGATCACTACAAGGTGTACCTTATTTCATACACTTTTAGTTTTCCAAATATGAATTATTCGGAAGTGATCCATTTTTGTCATCAGAATGCATCACTAACAACATTTTCTGTCACTCAGAATAGATTGTCCTGGGGATGAAGGTTCAGAAAATACTGTTTAAACACCAATGACATGCTCTATTTGATAATATGAGCTACCTGGTCACTTACTTTCTCTGTAATGCTCTCTCTTTTTCCTCTCTGTGTATCTTCCCCTGCCTCCCCTGGGATGCCTGTATTGACAACCTCAATATGATTCTCCGACAATTTATTTTATTGTTTTGATCTCGCGCTTGCTATGAATTACCCATGTATGTTGCCGAAAAATGTCACGGGAGTGTGCTGTATGAAATAACAATGCAGTTCACAGTGTGCAGTCTTAGCTGTTCTTTCCTCTCGTTGTGTCTGCTTCTCTCTTTGATGCCTGCATTGAGAAACACTAAGACATAAATTTGTTCTGTTTTTGTGCTTAGAAGGAATGGGGTTTTTTCACAGAATGCTCAATTTCCCCTCCGTGTTGGGAAGAACAACAGTTGCTATGTGTCAAACAAATGGTAATAAATCTGTGCCTTATTACTGGATATGGTAAACAAGTCACAGTGCAACAGCAACATTGAGCTTATTCCAATGTTTCTCCTGCTTTACCTCTGTACCCCAAGAGATTCGTTTTTTTCTGCAAATGGTTAATGGTTGCACAAGGCCATGTTGGAAAAGCAACTATACAGAAAGATTCCCTGCACAGCCTGTATAGCCAGGAGGCAAATAATCCTCAAATACTAATGACATGCTATCTGTGATAATACTTTATTAAAAACCAGACTCGTATTCCTCACCTGGTCTTCTCTCCTTTCTCCCTGCCTTGCCTGCAGGCTCTCTCATTCTTTCTTAATGCTGTTTTACCAACAGCCAGGAGGAAAAGTGAACATTTATTTGTTATAACTCCAACATTAAAATTGAACATAAATATTAGTTTAGTAATGGTATGATAATGGCCTCGTGTGTGCCTGCACGGACACGACTGGGCTGCTTATATATATATATATATATATATATAGTGCACAAGTAAGCTCTTCGGCTGACAAATAGCTTACCTTTAAAGGTGGGCGGGTGCTGGTTCCATTAGCAACCACAAACATACTGTAGGAAGCACTGCAGCAGTGTTCATAAACTTTCTTATTATCTGCTCTCAACATGACGAGTCTACTTTACTTTTAAATGTGACATTTTCATTCAAGTATATTCATAAAGTGCAGAATGCAAAATGAGAAAGAAATAATAAAAACATACTCAATAAATTCAGCCACAGGCATGTGATAGATATTCTCATGTTTAGACAACATCCAGGAATGCTGCTTCATAACATAAACTTTTTATGATCAGACAACAAAAATCACCCACAAAAGATAAGTGCATATACAGCTTTCAGTAAATCACAACAAATGGTTGTTGTTTTTTCACACAGTTGTAGTGTGCATTTTGAAAACTGTCCTTGGCTTGGAGTGCACACTTCCATCCAACTATATACTATAGTAACACAAACAATTTACTGTGCCTTTTGTCCAAATGTTCAATGACTTGAACAATGACAGGGAATTAACATCTAGGAAATCTATATTTTATTTTGTCCTTCATAAACTCAGTAATAACAGAGTGAAGTAATAAACTTAAGTCAAAGAAAATATGAATATGAAATGCCAACAATTAACTTATAATACACTGTAAGAGCTGCATAATACTATATAAAGTATTGAGACTGTCCTCCCCTGAAAAATAGCAGGTCATAGGTACAAGCATCTTATTACAACTAATATTTAAATGTACTGTCAGGCGGCGCCCTCTAGTGCCTGTAGTAATTATGACGGGTGGTGGATGGGTCAAACACAGGACTTTGACCCAGGAGACTGCTGTTCGTGTCCCGTTTGAAACTATAAGTAAACTGTGAATTATTTTAACTTTACATAACAAATGGAACTACATCACATTGCATGTCACATGCGTAATTACGTCATGTACGTACATAGAGAAGTGAAGCAACGTAAAAAAATGTACTGGTTTTAACCCAAAACTAACCCTTCTGTAAGTCTAAACATAACTGTAGTTTTGGTGCATGTTTAAAACGGTGACCATTACCTTTAGGTATGAGGATGTGTTGATCTCCGGTAGGGGCGCTAATTTAGGAAATGCTCCTGTGGGTTGTATTAGAGGTAGGGATAGGTATTGTTAGGATTTTATTGATACTCCTTATTGGTTTGGTTCTTTATCAATACTCTTGCAGTTCCTTTTCATTATTGCTGTTTAAAAAATATAGGCTGTTATTTTAAAAAAAAAAAGAAAAAGAATGTATTCAGAACAGGATTTGAATTTATTTGTATTTTAAAATAGGCTAAATGTTGTTTCTAGAGCAGCAACGGCAATGTTTGCAATAGCAAAGTCACTGTGTAAACTCAATAATATTTCACTGGAATCAAAACTAAAATGCAATAAAATATAACACTTTTTGAAAGTATATATATATATATATATATATATATAAATATATATATATATAAAAGTGAAGTTTTAAAAGAATGAAGAACACAGACATTGTCAGTATCAGTCGTCCCTCCTGTCCTCTGTCTGCAGCTGATGTGATTCACTGCAGGTGTCTCAGCCAGCAGTTAAGTTTAGGCTTCAAGAATTTGCCAGATATTAAGATATACGGCAAACTAAGCTAAACAGTTTGACTATAGAGACAGCTTTTGTTTTAGCTTGTTAACAATTTGCTATTAGCTTAACAAGCGTGCTATGTTTGTGTAAACAACAACAACAGTGGACAAAGCCGATTGAAATATTGCTTTTCTACATGACTGGATATATCAGGTTACGTTACGTAGCCTATAGTTTTAACTTAGAACTTTAACCAAGACTGTGCTAACCTTTATGCTTGTTGAACAGCTGCATTGATAAAGTATAGGTGTTTTACTCACATAGCTTTTATTGCACTTCCAGTAACGAATGTAGTTGGAGGAGCTCAGTCCCGACACACAGAGCAGAGGAGATTATGCAGCATGATAATAAATTACACCAAGACGTTAAAAAATACCAATAAAAGAACCGTTAATGTCGGAGATTATAAATACTACGGTCTTTAATAATATTGCCCCGAGGCCCATGCATTTCGGTACACAACCCTAATTAGCAGAACAATAGTCC
>JAOVVB010026012.1:0-15849 GCA_028570985.1 Heterobranchus longifilis | reverse complement strand
CTGTGTATATATGTGTGTATATTTACTCAATAGTCCCCAGTAACAGACTGGGCTTACTGGCCAGCTCACATCTCTCTCGCTGTAGGGAGATTGTGTGCTCAGGTTAATTTCTCCGGGTGAATGCACATGCTGTTGACAGCACAATGTGACCGGACACTGAAAAGCCACACACATTGACTGCACTTTTAGGCATCAGGTGATGATTTGCAAATGATTAGCAGGAGCAAAGCATGCAGTCATAGTCTTAACATGATGGCCCTTGACTGCAGGCACTGCCCCTTTTCTTCCTCACACAAACACCATGGTGACTTCGTAACAGCATGGTGGTTTCCAGGCTGGAGGAATTTGCTTACGGTCTGCCCAACATCAGCCAAGGCAGCCAGAATGTGTGGAATTCTGTCTTGCAGATACAGAAAGCATGTGCGTTCCTCTGAGAGACCCTTGTAATGCATTGTGGGAGATAATGTCTGAGTGCTCTGAAGTTTCTGGAGGAGGATGGCGACACTGTTTCCTAGCAACCCAACTTTTCTGCGAAGTGCTGAAAGACGGGTGCTTTCTTATCCCGTCACCTCGTCCAGCAACACTTCACTCTGCGTTTCTGCTTCGATCTTCAGCAGAGGTGACAACATGTGGCAATGTGAGAAAACAAGTTCATGACAAGGTCACTATCAGCACTAAGTCCTTAAAGTTTTTTTTAGTAATAATAAAATGTATGAGGGGATTTGTTTTTTGGAGTGAATGAGTAGGCAGCAGTGACTTTATGATCCTTCAGTCTTCCACTGCAGACAAACCACAAACAGAAATATCTTTTGCGTCTCTTTCTGTAATTTGGGGGATTTTGCTCTCCAGACTTGTGAACAAGACACTATTCATGCTGAGGCTGCTGTGTGGGGGTTTGAGGATTGCCTCACTGTAACAAGGAGTCCAATTGTGTCTGAAAACTCATTTATATAACACAAAATGAAACTGCACCGTGGACTTGCTCCTTACAGTTTGCACTGAAAAAGTCTGGGTCTGGGTTATGTATACCTTTAGTATGCCAACATAAGATTAGAGACCAATGCAGTAATAAACCATACACTTGAGAAATGTTAAAATGTAAATGCATATCAGACAAACAAATCAAGGGATAGAAAATGTCAATTCTAGGGGTGTAAATCACAAGTTTTATCATGATTCGATATATCGATTTTTTTGGACACAATAGTTGCTGGTCTGCTATGATTTTGATTTGATTCCAGCGTCCTGTGCTCCATATAAGACTATATCATACGCTCATTAATACAATAACTTTTTAATAAAAAAAAAATATATATAAAGTGGGAATTTCAAAATGAAGGTGCATCTAGATTATATGTATAGATATTTTAACTTTGCATTGATGATATTGGATCATTGATCATTGAATCGATATATTGATCCAGATCAATGTATTGTTACACCCCTAATCAATTCTGATCCAAATATGGCTACTAAAGAGTTCATTAATTTAGTTTCACTTCAAATACACTGCGAGTGATTATTATTAGTAGTATTATTATTATTGCATTATTATATAGAGATTATTAAAGTAAAGTGATGTGTTTTTCTGCCTGCTGGAGCTACGTTAGAATAGCTTCTGTCTGTGTTATGAGAACTATTGATGTTTGTATTTACAGATTTCGACTACAAGCAAACCGAGGAGTAGCACCACTCTGACTCTGCAGCGTTGGAAGGAATCTTGAGATCCAGAGAGCGAGAGGAGTCAGCAGGCCGTTCAGAAGAAAAGTATCAAGTCGACTCATTTGGTCCCGTTGAAAGATGAGAATGAAAAGAAGAAAAAAAAGAGAAACTACAGTGAGGCTTCATCTCCTGTGCTCTCTCTCTCTCTGCACACCGCTCCTCTGATGTTTGATGTTTCGTCAAGTGTGTCTGTGCCTGGGTGGATGTGCAGAGAGGCTGTATCAACAACACACACAGAAGAAATCAGTTTGGTGGACTCAGAGGGAGATGATCTCTGAGCTTTGCACATGGAACAAAGGAAAGTATTCAGACTGCTGGGGTTATCCCTGAATGACGCCCTCTGCCATCGTCTCATCCTCCTCCAGCAGAAGTGTGAGGGTGCAGTCTTCTTCCGACCTTCCTCCCAGCTGCAGCTGCACCCACTGTCCCACTCTTGGCCCCAAGGTGCTTTTGGCAGAGCCTGTAGGTGTACGTGAGCACACGCACCAGAGTGCGTGAACGAGCTCGTCTGTGTGGGGTCTTTTGTATCGTCTCCCTCCCGGTCGGAAGTGGTGCGAGCCAAACTGAGTTCCAGGGAAAGAAGAGGAATAGAGAGGTGCTTTATGCTGCTGAATGAATGAGCCCATTACCTCGTCAATCCGATTATGTTACTGATGCTACTGACACAAGAACTCATGGCTTTGCACACCTTTTGATCATTCTTTCAGGTTGTTAGCAGGTGCATTAAAACTGATGTTATTGTCAGCAGCGTGGCTCTATGGACACCAGTGTCGGCTGGCCGGTCCACCACTCTGGTCCAGAATATCTCAACAACTATTGTATAAATTACCATCAGTGGCATTCATGGTGCCCAGAGGATGAATGCCAATGACTTTGGTGACCCCCTGACCTTTTTCCTCAAGTGAAATGTCTCAAAAATGTAATTGATGTCCATGAAATTTGGTACAGATATCCGTCTTCCCCTCAGGGTGAATTATAATCATGTTGGTCCCTTAAAATTTCATCTAGTTCCATCATGAAGTTAAAATTTTAATTAGTTGAATACTTTGACTAATGACCAAATACCTGTAAAAATGAACGACATTCATACCAGCCTCAGCTGGAGGCTCCTTTGTGTTTAGTGATAATTAGAAAACTGCATCCGAACACTAAACTAAGATGATATAACATTTTAAAAAGGCCATGTCCGAATTATTTTACCGGTCGTTTTCAGGTTGTTCGAGACACTCATGACCTGTATACGTGTTTCCAACCTGAAACAACCCAAGTAAAGTAGGGAGGAGCACATTTCTTTACACAGGTGGAATAAAATCCTAAACTAAATTAAATCTGCCCATTCTCTGTATAGTTTAAAAACAGCTGAAATGCTGGATGCTGAGTAAGTTAGTGCAGTGAAACATCCTTTCCAGGACCGTTCTAAGTTCTGGTCTGGTCTCAGAATTTCTGTGATTTTTAAGTATGTATATTACTTGCGTAGTCCTCTTCTTCCCAGGTGGGAAACAAGGCTTTGACGATCCGACGCCATTCATCTCTGTCTTTTGTTATCTCCTGGGCCTCGCTCCATGTAAGTTTAATTTCTCTCAGCTCGCCTTCAACTATTCTGCACCAGGTGTTCTTTGGCCGTCCAGGCTTTCGTTTTCCAGGTGCTGTCCGTCTTAATGCTGCCTTTGGTATCCTGTCCTGGTCCATTCTGAGTGTGTGGCCTCGCCATCTGAGCCGCCAACGTTTTATTTCATGGATCACACTGTTGCAGCCAGTTTTGCGGTACAGCTCCTCGTTTGACACTTTGTTGGGTCAGAAGATGCGGCAGATTTTCCTCAGGCACCCATTGTGGAAGGCGTTGATCTTGTCAATGTCTCCTTTTACCACTCGCCAGCATTCTGAGCCATACATTAGGACAGATTTGACATTGCTGTTATAGAGTCAAATCCTAGTCCTACCATTGAATTGCCTAGACTTCCAGATCACCTGAAGTCTTGCAAATGGCCCACAAGCTTTGCTGAGCCTTGCTTGGATGTCCTTCTTTGCCCCGTTGTCTTTGCTGATAAAGCTTCCCAGGTGTGTAAAGTCCTCCACGTAGTCAAATGGTTCACCGTTGACACTGATAGGTGCAGAGTTGATGGAGTTTATGCACTTGTGTCTTTGAGGTATTGATGTTTAGACCTGTCTATCAGTTTTCTCCTGTAGGCGTTCTCTCTTTGAGGAGAGGGCTGCCAGGTCATCGGCAAAGTCGAGATCTTCTAAGTGGGAGACTGGCGTCCACTGGATGAGCTTATCTGATTATCTTCTCCTGTGTTGGTACTTTGCCATGGTGGAGAGGCTTGTGAGTCTCTGTGACTCTTGAAAGCTACACCGGCGGGGGTCATACCCCTGGCAGGTTCTACCAAGCAGGGAAGGTTTCAGAGTAGAGGCCAGACTAAATCCAGCACCTGGTCCTCCATGTTGGGGGTAAAACATATCTTGCTACAGAAACTTTGACGATGCAAACTCAAACATCTGCAGGCCTTAGAGTGGACTTGAGCCAGGCAATTATGTATGACTGTTTAATATTGACGTTTTTTAATGTATTTATTAAGTGCATTAGTGTAAACATTAGATTTTAGTAGCCTATACATGCCATCCCCTTTTCTTACCTGCTTCCTCACCGAGACTTCAGGACCGCAATGGAAATATATTTATGTATAATAAATATATGTGACTTTATTGCGATATCCTGATGCATTTTAGTACTGTATGCATATTTTGTGTACTGTATTTGTAAACATTATAACATGCTGCACATCAGCATGTCAGCATTGCAGACCACTGATTGGTCAGAGAAAATCGTCACTAGCGCGACATCCTGCACAAACCTGCTATTTTTAAATAGCCAAGCTAGCGTCAATAGCGACCACATCTTTTTTTAAATTCAGTCAACCGAGATTTTTAAAAATGGATTCAGCGAGTATCGTGTCGATGATGAGGTCACAGCAGTTTCATATCGCTATGGCAATCAGCTGAGACTCCTGCCTACACTGAGATGGTACTATCTGCAGTGGAAATCTAAATAGCGAAAAGGGCCTGGTACCAAAAGGGAATTGAGTCGAGTCGAGTCTAAATAAGGAGAAATTAGGCATTAGTCTTGTTTAATGGTGACCTGCTCACTCAGAACTCCACTCCATGTTTCTGCAGTAATGGTGAGCAGATAATGGCGTCCTTTTAAAGCGAACTATTCCTTTAAACCAAAAACAGTATATAAGTAAAGGCCAAACTTGAGGGACATTCTGCTGTTTAGTACTAAATCAAAGGTCAGCTGATTAATGAGCAGTACACATACAAAGGGGAGAGTTCAGCTGTCACGTTAACCTCCGTTGACAGCACCTGCCATCCATAAACAAAACCTGCTCACACTGTCGAGGGCTCATGGGAAACTCTTGGGGCAGCGTCCTTGAGGAGGTGCACAAACTCCTCCAGGAGCGAGACCAAACAAGGATGTGACTAACACTTCAGCGTGGGTTTCACAATATCTTTTCCGTCGTCTCAAGCCAAAACTCTTTCACATCCCTCCAATTATCTTCTTCTGCACTTTTTAAATGTTGTAAGTGGGCGTCGTGATGGAAATATGGAGAGATGTTGACAGCTGTTGGCCAAAAGCACAATCCACGTATTCTTTTTTTATTTATTTACTTTTTGACTTTTGCCTCATTTGGGGCTGGAGCACGTCCACCCGAGTGGCATGTCTTTGGACGAGTGTTTGGCAATATGGGGGCAGAATGTGTAAACTCTTTGTAGAAGAGACGAGGGTGTGGATTCAAATCTGACCTGACCTCTAAATTTACATTTGAGGAAACATTAGAAGGAGCTGTGGGAGAAATGAAAACATGCCATTCAAAAAAGTCAGCCAAATGTACCCGAGTTATCATAAGTTCTCCACAATCTGTTACATTAAACCAGGCACACTTTGTTCCCTTATGTTTTATCTTTGTTTGCTGAACACAAATGACTTTAAACAATGGTCGATATAACCCTGCTAATCTTATTTGCTTTACTGTATTATCACCGGATACCTTTCTGCCTGGTATGTGTGGGAAAGCAAGCTTCACACCCAATCACAGCATCGCGACAGAGCAGCACACCTCTGTCTGGATTTATGAATGGAACAGTGAAAGAACAGGGAACAAGGTGTGGCATGTTTAACCTGAATCACGCTCCTCGACTTCTGAGCACAGATAAAACTGTCAGTCAGGCCTGCGCTGCATGAACAGGTACGAGGTTACATAAAAGTGTAATCAGAGGCGAGGCTGCTTTGAATATATGTAAACTTTGCTTGCTGCGCCATGCTCTGCTGCGTTTCAAGGTCAACGCTGACAGCCGTGACAGAAATTTACAAGATCAATATTTTCTTTGTAATTATAGAGACATTTATGCTTGGCTTCCCGCAGAATGTTGCATCACATATTTCTGGTTATGTTTTAAAATTCCTGGGGGTATAATTCACAGTAATCACTGAATGAATCTGATGGCGTGATTTTGATTGATGACCTCCAGGCAAACATTGAGGAGAATTTTCTAACTAATTCATCATCTTTTCACTCTCCCTCTTGGCTTTATGTGGATTATCTGACAAATGAGACATTGCTTTCCTCCAAAATTCCATACTAACATGCTATTTAGTCTGATAAAACAGTATAGACCTATGTGAGATTTGTTAGTATGTCCGAAACCTTAGTATGAAACCAATAGTGCGTGAATAGCATACTATTTCCGGTGAAATATTACTTTATGCACACACTGGACACTATGCAGGCATAAATATCCCACAATGCTATGCGGTAGCGATGACAATGTTCCTAACAGACAAACGGACAGCGACCAAGTCAGCTCTGTAACGTCAATAACGCTTCAGTTTACATTTCAACATGTTACAAATTGGTTGCGCGTGTCCAACCGGCAAGGCTCTCAGGAAGTGACATGGTAATTACAGCTCAGTGCGTCTGAAAAGACACGTACTACTGTTTATTTACACTAAAGTATGTTGAACAATTTGTATAAATATTGAGCATGTAGTGCATAGTATGCTATTCTGGATGCACAACACGGTGGATGCACCGTCGTTTCAGCAAACCTTTTAGAGCTGGATAGCACAGGCCTAAAAGAGGTTAAACCATCAAGCCTAAAAGTCCAGTCTGTGGCCCTGCTCCCAACACAGATTACTTTTGGTTCAATGGAAAGACTCGAGGTTTATCGTATAAGCTGCAGTGAAGCTGTGTAGACAGCAAAGTGAATGCTACATTCCTGGCAGGGAGAAGGATCGCAGACCTGCATACCTGCCATTCTTTGCAGAGTGAAATTGGCAAGAAATAAGGTGCTGGACTCTCCGCCTCTCATAACTCTCACCGGAGTCTCTTCACGTGGGGCGTGTGTGAAGGAAGTAGTTATCACAGACTGCATGGTTCACACACCTTTGTGTTGAAGTATGTGTTAATGATAGTTGGGGCACCACAATTAGAGAGTTTAACGTGCAATGACATTTAAGAGATAGTTTCCTCTGGCTGAACAACATTCTGGAAATATAATACCAGTAATAAGGCCAGTGAATGAATGCAACTAAATACATTTCCTGTACGTACTGTACTTAAGTACAATTACGTAAGTACACGCTGTGCTTCTATTTCACTATTTTAAGGAGACTATTCTTTTTACTCCACTACATTTGCTTGACAGCTGTAGTCACTTTTTATTTTTCCGGCTACTATTTTAAATTAGCACATATGATGTGTTTTTATAGATTAAAACTGCCCACAAGTAAGTAAAGGAATTAAATTAACCATTTGTTGACCAACTACAATAATAAAATGCTACTTGTTGTATGTCAATGCAACAATAATAATCCATATTTCCCATTCTTACTTCTGGTACTTTTGATACTTAAAGGCAGACTCCATGATGTGGGTGTTCTTGAGGTTTTTATATAATTCTGTAGCTCCCCAGTAGTGTTCCTTATATATTCAAATCCAAACTTTCACAATTTGGTTGAAATATGTTTTAGTGTGAAAATGCAGTTTTTCCCAACAAGCCCTTCTAAAAACTTTCCCCATGTGACCTGACGCAGGTTTCTGCATGATGCATGTGATTGTCAGTGTCTGGTGGCTTTCAAGAGAGCGATATATTACATAGCTCCAAACAGTCATATTATTGATAACCTTATTGATTATTATTACTCTGGTAACCTAACTGCTTTTTGCTAAGGCTGAGTGAGTGTTTCCTTTTGAAAAACCTGGAAAAAAAACACAGATGCAGTCTGCCTTTAAAGTCGGGACATCTACTTGTAATTTTACTTTCTTGAATTGGTGCTTTGATTGAAGTCAAATGGTATTGATAGTTCTTCCACCACTGCATACGTCTCTGGCTGTAACATAAGGGAATATAGGTTTTTATCCTCTTGGCCATGTTTAACTGCCGTCATACATTAACTGCTCAGTTCCTCATGAGACAGTCATGTATGTTTTCATTGTCCTCCAACGGTTCCTCCTGCAGCATTGTGTTTGACTGTGCACTGCCCTCATCAGCCATTTGTTCTTTTTCCCACGCTGCTGAATGCCAGCGTGGCCACAGACACACACACACAGGGCTTATCAGAACAATGCCTCAAATAGCTCCGGAGTCTCATCACAAGGGCATGTCACCAAAGAGCAAAAGAGCAGAAGAGGATGTGTGTGCGCGTGTGTGTGTGTGCGTGTGTGTGCCTCTGTGCGTGTGTGCTTGTGCATGTATGTGTGTGAGGCCAAAGTCATAAACGTGTCACAGTATGCAGCTGTTACCTGTGAGCTCTGCTGTACTTGTCAGCGGCCCATCACAGCCAGCTCATCCATACTGCTCCCCATTGTTAGGCTGACTATGTATAGTTCACTGTCTGAGGGAGGCTTCACAATGTACATAAACATAATGTGCATGCACACACAAAATCCAACATTAAATTATCTGCACTGTTTTGTGCAGAAATAAGCAAAAATGCAAAAGCCAGGAATATCCACCTTTTTTTCTTTTTTTTTTTACAACAAGCCTCCAAAATCCAACACATTTTAAAAATAATTGTGCACAGAACATTACAGTCGATTAGTGTGTTGTTAGTGTAACTGCTGGGTGTGACAAACAGTTAATAGTCCACACCTTTATTTACAGTTTATTACTGGCCAGGTCTCTCTTTCATCAGAAGTTTGAAATCTTTATTAGACCAGTTTAAAGGTTAAATATATAATACATAGTTTTAGATTAACAATGGATCACATGACTGTGTGAAAAGGGATCATTCATAATGAATCCACATCTAATAATTATTACCTGACTTTGCAGTTCCTCTGAGCTCTACAGAGAGTTTCAGTTGCTTTACTCATTTTTTCGGTTTTCTGGTGGTTTTGATTTTATTGCAGGTTTAGATTTTTAAAGAAAATTAGTAAAATGCATTGAAATTGACCAATAATCAATAATAAACCAAATCCTTGAAAAAGTACACTCAAATGTATAGTGACCTGTTATCAATGGATGTAACAAAGTAGATTGATTTAGTTTCTATCTGAGTTCTGCAGTCCTGTTTTATTTAACACCCAACTCTTGTATTAACATCAATAGATTAATCCCTAACAAATACTGACTTATTTTCAGCTTTAACAGGTTAATTACAGCAGGGTTCAAGGAGTTGATGACTTTTGTATGTCAGGTGTTTTGTGAGCCTGTGACTCACAGTAAACACTCAGCGGCTTCATGCCCCGACACGACTACCAAACTCCGGGCCCTTCTAGTCCTTCCACCTGCTGTCTTGTCACACCCATGTGCCCATGGCGGCAAAACTCCATCACACTGAAGTAAACACGATGACAAGAACAACAGACAGGGAGTTGTTGTTACCCCTGTGCTCAGTTGTATCTGTTCATTTTGTAATCAAAACCCTCCTCAAAACCCTCCTCAATTGTTGCAGATGACACACTATCTGACTTCCTCTCTCTCTTTGTGTCTCTGGAGGTTTTTGTTTTGTCTGTGCAGAGACAGTGAGAATCGGAGGGCGCTGATTTGAACCCGAGGTTGTCACAACACACCTACTGAGATCTGTCACACAGTCTGACTCCCTCCAGAAAGAGATGTACTTTCTCACAAGCCGGAAAAACAAGGAAAACATTGAGAGTTTTACTGCTGTTGGAGTTGTGTGAGAGGCTTATTACAGGGATATGATATTGGCAAAACGCTTTGTTTTGGTGTACTGACTGATTATGGATCATGTTCTGATATATAACTGGTTGGGGCTACTTTCTGCATGTTACCCATTTCTGCTTCTTCAGACTTAGTTAGGTTAGTTGACAAATTTCTATAGTTTAGTTTCTTTCTCTATCTTTCCAGATGCACACATACACACATTAACACCACTGCTGCATATAAATCATTGTACTCCACACATAGTCATGCACACATGGCCCTCCTTTGGCAAGCAAACTCCTCCAAAGTAAGGCGCTCCACCACATGCTGAGTCACTGCCTGGGCATGTCTGCGAGTCACCACCACAAACAAAAATCTATATGCATGCATGTACACATCACACACACACACACACATACTGCCAGGTAACAAAGAGAAAAGCCCATTAAAGTGCACCTCTTCACTCAACAGAAGCCAGCTTGCTATTTGAGTCAGTATACACACGCGGTTTCCTTTTATTTGAGATCAGAGGATTAAAGTGGCCGCCACATCCCACTCTAGTGTCATGCATGAGCTGTTTAAAGTGATTGCACCATTGTGTGTTGAGTCCACAATAATGACATTTAACTTCTGGATGGAAACTGGAGGAGAGATGTTTCCAAAACATCTGACAGAGGAGACTGATAGCGAGGCAGACAGGAGAAGTGGGTGCTTGATGCACGTTGTCCATTGTGCACCGTGGCTGGTGTATCTGAACTGGACACTGGGGTCAGGGTTGTGTTTGCGTGGGCGATGATGAGTTAATGACATCTGCCTTCTTCACCACCTCCTGCTGATTCACACAGGCTAGGGGTGGATGAGACCACAAAATTAGTTTTTTAGTAGCATATTGATCCAATTGACACTTGCGTCAGTACTCGAAACAAGACTTGGTATCTGTAGTTTTGATACTTTGGGGATCGATCCACCTAACATAGGCTCCAGGAGCCTAAAAAAGCGTGAAAAAAAGTCTAGCATGTTGAAAAAAAGTTTTTAAAAAAGTGAAAACACTCACAGTAGAGTCTGTCAGGAAAAAAACTCATATTAGAGCCACAGTATGTCGAAAAATGTCACAGTATAGTATGTCAAAAAAAAGTAATAGTATAGTATGTTGAAAAAAAGTCATAGAAGAAGTACAAAAAATTATTCTCGAGAAAGCTGCAAGCAGCAATACCACAGGACAAACATTCAGCCTGTTCTGAACAGACAGGTTTTGAACAGGCACTGCACTAGTGTTGAAAAAAGGTGGAAAAAAGTCGTACTACAGTATTTCAGAAAAAAAGTGAAAAACGTCCTAGTATATTATGTAAAAAAAAAATCATAGTATGATGAAAAAAGTGAAAAAAGTCATAGTATGTTGAAAAAAGTAAGAATAGTATGTCAAAAAAGTGAAAGTCATAGTAGTAGCCTATGTCAAAAAAAACTAATACATATAATGTCCAAAAAAGGAAAAAAAATCATTGTATGTTGAAAAAAAAGTCACAGTATAGTATGTCAAAAAAAGAAAAAAGTCATAGTATAGAATGTCAAAAAAGTGAGGAAAAAGTCATAGTATAGTATGTTGAAAAAATGTGAAAAAAGATAGTATAGTATGTCGAAAAAATCATTAGTATGTTGAGAAAATGTGAGAAAAAGGCATAGTGTAGTATGTTGGAAAAAAGTAATTGTATAGTATGTATGGGAAAAAAAAGAAAAAGTCACAGTATGGTATATTAAAAAATTAAAAAGTCATAGTATAATATGTCAACAAAAAGTGAGAAAAAGTCATGCAGCTATAGCATAATTTCAGTCAGGAAGACAATCCTTTGCATGTTTAGACCTGTAGTTTTATTCTCAGGCATCCTGCCATTCCCCTCCAAGAATCACCACCTTAATGTGGTTTGTGTGGCCCTGTGACCCTGGGAGCTGTGTTGTCCAGAGCAATAGCTCCTGGTAAGGTCTCCCATGGCAAATTGGTCCCAGGGGAGGGGCCAGACTAACGGCAATTCTTAAAACCCCTATGAATCGGCCTAAAATCACAGATGCGACTTTGCCCGGAATAGGGAGACCGGGGCCCCGCTCCTGGAGCCAGACCCAGGGAGGGAGCTTGTTGGCGAACGTCTGGTGGCCGGGCCTTACTCCATGGGGCTCAGCAATGAACCATCCGGTCTTTGCACAACCAAAGTGAGATCTGTGTCCATATACTGGGCATAAAGTCAAATGTGTTCCCAGTGCATGTTGGCCTTCACCAGGGCTGCCATTTGTCACCGATCCTGTTTGTGATTTTCATGGACAGGATCTCAAGGCGCAGCCAGGGGGAGGAGTGTGTCCAGTTTGGGGACCACAGAATCGCATCTCTGCTCTTTGCAGATGATGCGGTTCTGTTGGTTTCATCAGACTGCAACCTCCAGCATGCACTGGGGGCGGTTTGCAGCCGAGTGTGAAGTGCCTGAGGCCATGGTTCTCTGCTGGAAAACAGTGGATTGCTCCCTCTGGGTTGGGAGTGGGTTACTGCCCCAAGCAAAGGAGTTCAAGTGATGCAGACGTTGTGGTGAAGAAGGAGGGCAAAGCTCTCGGCGACCTATGGTCATGAGCTTTGGGTAGTGACCGAAAGAATGAGATCGCGGATACAAGCGGCTGAAATGAGATTCCTCCGCAGGGTGGCTGGGCTCAGCCTTAGCGATAAGGTGAGGAGCTCAGACATCCAGAGGGAGCTTGGAGTAGAGCCACTCCTCCTTCACGTCGAAAGGGCCAGTTGAGGTGGTTCAGGCATTGAATCAGGATGCCTCCTGTGCGCCTCCCGTTAGAGGTGTTCCAGGCATGCCCATCTGGCAAGAGGCCCCGGGGTAGACCCAGATCATGCTGCAGAGATTATATATCTCATCTGGCCTGGGAACATCTTGGGGTCCCCCAGGAGGAGCTGGAAAGTGTTGCTGGGGAGAGGGACATCTGGAATTCCCTGCTTAGCCTGCTGCAACTGCGACGCAGCCCCGGATAAGCGGAAGAAAATGGATGGATGGATGGATCCTGCCATTCACTTCTCTCACACATTCTCACTCATTATTTTGCTTGCTGTCCTTTATGAGGATGTCAGTCATGATATCAGTTGTTTTCATCAGGTCGTCACATCAGCTGACCTCATATAGCACAACGCCACACCTACATCTTTAGCCTGTCATCCTGCTGCCGCCTCTGATTAAATATGATTCTCTCTCTCTCTCTCTCTCTGCTGTTATTCATGCAGAATGTTCACAGCTGTTTCGCAAATTAATTCTGTTCTCCTGTTGTCATTTCAGTGCAAATCATCACAAATAGCAAAGCGCACTTCCACCTCCCCATGATGGCCTGTCTTCACAGATTCATCAGCTCCATCAGCTCTATCAACGCCATCAGTCTCAGCGGTCCCAGAAGAATCATCAGCCACTACCACCACCAGTGTCTGGACTCCATGGGGGGATTTACCTTGCTGCTGCTCAGGGCAGACACCCATCAATCACAAATCTCTGTGTAGAGTATAAGCACCAATGACTTTCTGCCAAAACGTCATCATCACATGTCACCAGTTGTAATAAAGTATATAAATAATAAATAAAGTATATAATGTCAAAAAAAACATCATAGTGTAGTATGTTGCAAAAAGAGAAAAAAACATTGTTGTATAGTATGTCGAAAAAAGTGAAAAAATAACATAGTATAGCATGGAGAAAAAAGTCAGTATAGTATGTAGAAAAAGCGAAAACTTTGACATAGTATAGTATGTCAAAAAAAGTCAAAGTATAACATGTAGACAAAAGTGAAAACATTGACATTGTTTAGTACGTCGAAAAAAGAGAAAAAAACATAGTATAGCATGTAGAAAATGGGCATAGTATAGTATATAGACAAAAGTGAAGAAACATCATAGCACAGTGTGTCAGAAAAAGTGAAAAAATATTTATATAGTAAAGTATAGCAATCAAAAAAAATGTAGTATAGTATGTCGAAAAATATCATAGGTCTGAAATCTTACTGCGCATACATAAGCTAGTAGTATAAAAAAAAATACTGAAATTAGTTTTATTTGCAGATGACACAAATATTGTTTGTTCTTGTGGGAATTTGCAGCAGCTTTTGGAGGTGATCACAACAGAAATTAATACATTAAAACGGTGGTTTGACAAAAACAGATTAGAACTTAATCTGAGCAAAACAAAGATTATGCTCTTTGGAAATTGTAAAACAAATGATAAAATACAAGTGCAAGAAAGCAATAAATAATTTACTTCCTGGCAATACACAAAAATGTTCTTAGACAGAGAGGGCAGGCATAATTTAATAGTAGAGCATCATTTTAAAAAGCTCAGTGTACCTATTTAAAATGTATTCTCTTTTAGGCTGTAATATATTCCCATCTGTTGCTACCTGCTCATTTGCACATCTGCACAATTGTATGTTGTTTATGTTGTATGTTTTTTTTTTAATGATGTGATGTGTTATGTTTGGATTTTACTGTATTGGAGAAGCCAAAGACAAATTTCCACTAAGGTGGACAATAAAGTCAACCTAACCTAACCTACAACAATGAAGAGGATGTGTATTTCAGTCTTTGGGGTGGATTTGTGGATGGTTTGGAGCTGGAGCTAAAACAAAGTACAAACATAAATAAGTTTAAAAAGATGTACAAAAATGTTCTATAGAAGTATAGGGATGAGGACGGGTTGTGTTAACTGTTTAAGTTTTATTTTGACACCTGGTTGTTTATACTTGATATGAATTGTATTGGGTTTTGTATAGAATTGGGATAGCTGTTTTCATTTATACTGTATTGGGTTTATGATGAGTAGTTGATAATGGGATGAAAATAAATAACTTTTCGAACATGCAAATTTCAATTTGTGTTGTTTGAGAATGAGCTTGTTGTATTGGTTTATTGTTTATTTGACTTTATTGCAATACATGTTTGTTGAATCTATTTTTTTTGTCGTGTTTTTTTTAGATGCTTGAAATTAATTTAATTTATATAATTCGTTTCAGTCATTCATAGTATAGAATGTTGAAAAAGTGAAAAAAACAAACAAACAGTATAGTATGTTGAAAAAGTCATAGTATAGTATGTCGAAAAAATTGGAAAAAAGTCCTAATATAGCACAACAAAAAAAAGTGAAAACAATGTCATAGTATATGTAAAAAAAAGTGAACTTTTTTTTTTTTTAAAGTATAGCATGTGGAAAAAAACTCATAGTATGAACAAAAAAAGTTAAGAAAGTCATAGTATAGTATGTCAAACAGTGGGGGAAAAAAATCATAGTATAGTATGTTGAAAAAAGTAAAAAAAAATGTTGGAGTCACTCGCCACTAGCCTGCTCCGAACAGAAGAAACCCCTCAGATGAAGGTGAAACGTCTTTGAGAAAACTTTAAGCAGTCCAATTGCCTACGTTAGCTCCCAGCGAGCCTCATATTGTAGTATGTTGTCTAAAAAGCACCCCAAAAGTGATGGGAAAGGGTTTGATCAAAAAAAAAAAAAAAAATCAAAAACGTAATAGTATAGTATGTCGTCAAAAATCGCAACAAAACGAAATGGTATAGCATATGGTTTTGGCCAAAAATCAAAAATTTTCAAATGCCTCATATTCTAGTATGTTGTCTAAAAAGTCCCCCATAAGTGACAGGAAAGTGTTTGATTGAAGAATTTTTTTTTTTAAATGGCAGAGTATAGTATGTCATCAAAAATCGTCTCAAAACACCAGAGTATAGCATGCGGCTTTTGGCCAAAAATCTAAACTTTTCAAAATGCAGTATGTTGTTTAAAAGCCCCCCCAAAATCGATAGTAAAGTGTTTCATTGGAAAAATAAATCAAAAATGGCAGAGAACAGTAAAAATCGCCCCAAAACGCATGTGGTTTTTGGCCAAAAATCCAAATTTTTCAAAATGCCTCATATTCGAGTATGTTGTTCATGAAGCC
>JAOVVB010026002.1:0-15850 GCA_028570985.1 Heterobranchus longifilis | reverse complement strand
CTAATGTTAGCAAAATAAAATATAAATAAATGGTGCAAATATAACTTTGCATCCATCCACATGACGTTTGCTACACTTTCAAACGAGACCACGCCCACTCAGGAGACAGGAAGTGTGTACCGCTTCTTATCATTGGCGGAGCCTGTAGTGCTGTATCTTTATAAATATTGAATATCTTTGGTTGTATTTGTGCACATAGTGACTCTGCAAGATCCCCAGTCTTTGCAAAATCTTATAGACTAAAAAAATACACATTGTCTTTAGTGTCAGACTTCAGTCTTTTAAAAGTCTTTGTATATGGTAGGCATTAGTTAAAGTACATCTGAAAAATCTGGAGTCATGCACAGAATGTGCAAACCTTCCTGCAAACTGCTACGTACAGTACGAACAAGTGGCAATATGAAATCAAAAATATAAAACAGTGAAAAGACGGAATTCACTCCTTTGTTGCACTTGGCATCGGACATACTGTCACTTGTTCTTTATGAATATGACGTACGTTAACTCCTCATTAGAGCAGCAGACCGTAAATCACTCAACAACATGTCATTGTTTGCCGCTCACAGGCGAGCTGCCAAATACAATGAGAAGATTTATGTTTACAGAGCTGCTGCTGCTGAAGACATAATTATACAAACGTGGACTAAAACATTTCAGTGATGTAATGGAATTTATTTTCAATGTTCTATGTCGTGAGGAGCACCAGGAGCAGCAGGAGCAGGGGAGGGGGGGGGGCAGACAAAGAAAGAGTTGCCACCTGCTGGTGCTTTAAAATCCCCTGGTGTGTCTCACAAGGTGTAAGGGTCAACCATGGGACAGACTCTCTTACAGACAGTTTTCTCTCAAAGTTATGATATTTTCTTGGTCAGTATTATTGGATGTATTGGAAAAATAAAGATGAGATTAAGATTGACATCCACTCTAATGATAATGTGTTTTTTTATTTACAGATGTCAGCCTTTTTAAACAAATGTGAGCATCAATGGTAACTCAGTATTTTCCATTATTATTTTTTATTGTAAATCATTGCAATGTGATGGGGGAGAATAACAGGAGGCTGAAATTTGACATCTTAAAATGATTTTTTTTCAATGCTGTGAGCCGTACAAACTCAGAAGTGCGTATCTCAAAACCTGAGCGAGTAAAATCAAAAGTCCCTGCCTGGCTACAGAGAACATGAGAGGTAGAAGTGAGAGAATACCAGATGTTGTCCTACCTCTGACAGCCTGCGAGTTCGACGTGAGCACGAACAGTTTGATGAGGCCCAGGCAGAGCGGGGAGTAGTCGTGCTCCCAGATGACGGCAGGGATGAGGAGGACTTTTCCGTAGCAGGACAGCAGCAGGGCTCTGAGGAGCAGGCGGAGCTCCAGGGTCCCACCCTGCAGACCACCCACCACCACCCACAGGAACCACAGCACCCCGCCGCAGAACGCCGACAGCTCTAACACCGCCAACACACACAGATTGATGCATTTAATGACTTTTCAGTGCAAAAGGCATTAGATACTTCAAGATTCAGCCGATATCAATATGTTAGCTGTTAGCTCAATAATGGGATAGTACACTAGCTTTACCCAGGGGCCATATATATATTATATATATTCATATATAAATATGTATCAAATAAAATGAACGAAATTGAAAATTAGAGCAGCATCGATGAGTTGACTAATCGATTAGTCGATCAACAGAAAAATAATCAACTAATCAACTATTTTGATAATCGATTAATCATAATTTTTCATGCAAAAATGGCAGAAAATGCTGTTTTCAGCCTCTCAAATATGGAGATTTCCTGCTTTTCTCAGTTTTATATCATACATATATTTATATATCATACTAAACTGAATATCCTTTTTTTCTATGCATTATGGCACCTTATTTACATTCAAAGTACAAAAGAAATTTCCAGAGTGAATCAATTTATTTTAACTATGAATTTGAAAATGGTCGGAGGGCCACCAATTTTCGATTAAGTCATTTCTGAAGCAAAAATGGCAAACATTCTCTGGTTTCAGCATCTTAAATGTGAAGATGAGCTGCTTTTCTATGTTTTAAAAAAAAAAAAAATTGTGAATATCATGGACTGTTGGTTGGTAAAGACTTTGGGCTCTGGAGGAACTACTTTTACTGTTTTATGATATTTTACAGGGTAAATGATTAATGTAAAAAAAGGAATCAACAGATTAATAAATAATAAAGAGTCGTTCTAACAGATGCACGAAGGAGCTCTGGTTTTATCATCTCACCGAGGGCAGCCAATCCAAACATGCCGTAGAACTCCCATTCCTTGGTGTAGCGGATGATGTCAGCGGGGTCACTGCTCTGCTCGGAGCCGTGGAGCACAGACCACCTGAGGTACGCCTCACACAGCAGGCAGAACACACACAACTTCCAGTGGATCTGGAAACAAACACATGAAGTACACCTGAACACTGCTGGGAGAAGTATTCAGATCCTTCACTTAAGTAAAAGTTCTAATACCACACTGTGGAAATACTCCACCATAATTAAAAGTCCTGCAACCTTACTGAAGAAAAAGTATTATCAGCATAGTATAACAAGTAAAAGCACTCATTGTCACTGGACAGGAAAGCTGCCAGACAAATGTAGTGCAGTAAAAAGTACAACATTTGCCTTGAGATGTGCATAAAATGGAAATACTCAAATAAAGTACCTTGAATTTACAGTACAGTACTTGAATAGATGACACACAACCATGCATGAAGAAAACAATCTAATCCTGTAGGTGGAGCATCACACCACTTTTAGTAATTTATGTGCCCACTAAAAAGGCCTGTTATGAGCACAGACCATGCACACATCCACACACAGTTATAGCATCTAGTTTAGATTGATCTATTATTGTTTGTGCGCATGTGCAAGAGAGCTAAAACAGTTGGATGTTACTTACATTTAAGCTTGTGTTGAACAAAATGTGTCTGAAAGCCTGCGTCTTGCACAGAATGGCATCAATCAGGATGATAACTGGGTCATATTCAATGTACTTGTCCACTGGCTTCTGGCACGACCCCTGGACACACACACACACACACACACACACACACACACGACGCAATAATATTAATCCTAATAATTAATAGAATAGCGTTAAAATATATGGCTGCAAAAATAATTTAGTTTTAGAAATAAGTAAATATCTACGTTAGCTGTTACATCTTTGAGGAGTAAACATTGTTAGCTAACTAGCATCTTCATCATAAACAGTAACCAAACAACTAAAACCCAAGAAGTTAATATTTAACGCACACATATGGTTATCTTCAGGATCCCGTTACTGTAATCCCTGTGTAATTCCGATGCTTTTTCGTTACATTCAACACACCTAAAGCCATCTTTCCCCATTATTCGCCCTGTAAACTGCTAACTACAAAACACAGCTAGCATGTGAATCAATCAAAGCGGAAGTAAGACGGTTCCATACAGTTCAGCCTTCAAAATAAATTCAGATTTCCGAATCATCAAATGGGGGATATAATATTACTGTCTAAAAATAAAAACATGAATCTGTAATACGTTTATGGCAATGCTGTATCATCACATGTGCAGATTTTTGAATAATATTTGACTGTAAAACAAAACAAAACTGAAAGTTGTGTGGTTTGGTTTTAATTTGAAAGTTATAAGGAAAACGTTTTGTTTTTTTCTGTCTGGGACCGGGTCATGGCTATAAGGTAACCCTAGATTTACGAAAAACATGGCGAAAGTGGGCAAACACTTTGCGAGACTCAGTTCCCAACGACTTAACCCATAGCTATCTCACCTTAACTATTCGAGGGTTTAATACCTAACCTTACCAATCTAACCTAAACTATTCGAGTTTAATGCCTAACCATAACAATCTCGCGAGACTTTAGTAAATCTAGGGTAACCTTATAGGCACGACCCTGGGACCGGTTTGACAGCTACAGAGTATGATGGGAAATGTAGTTTAATCGTCCTCTCCAGCTGCGGTTTTCTTCTTCGCCGCTGGCTGACTCGCGCGTGAGGGGGGCGTGTCCAGTTTTGATCGAACTGCAGCAGCTTCCGCTCTCTGGCGTCACACACATGTAGCACAACATGGCCCCTGCCAGCCGGGCTGTTGTTGTGGTAGCGCTCTCCCTGCTTTACCTATGCCGGGCAATCTTCTCCTCCGAGTATTTCTCCACTCTCACTTTGTTCAACAATGAGCTCCACAAGCAGGGATGCAGCTCGCTGTCCGAGTGGGAAGAGTACGCGGCCGACTGCGGTAAAAGTCTCTCTTTTTTCGCTGTTACTTTGCCACGTCCTCCCCGGTTCAACTGTCACTGTGGAACTAACGTTAGCTTAACCGTTTGTAAGCTAACCTTAAGGTAAGCTAATAACAACAAGCGGTGACAGCCCAGAGAAGATAATTGAGATAAGCTCTTGCTCTTAGCGCCGTAGAGGTGAAATTAGATTCGCAAACAAAGACAGTAGTAAGTGAGAGTATATGATTATGATGTGTATAACAGTAAGGAAACTCAACGAAAAACTCACTTGCAAACTGCATATTTTAGCTTACCCCAAGAGGTCAGCAGCAACTCCATTAAATAATACGTAATTTTGGTGTTACCTTGCTCGACAGCAAAATCGCATATCTAACAGAGCAGAACTGAAACATTTTTTCTGATTGCAATTAGCTTATGGTGGATTCTGCCTACAACTGATTCACCCAGCTATATTGGGTTTAAAAAAAAAAAAAAAAAAAAAAAATATATATATATATATATATATATATGTATATATATATATAATTTATATAACATTTATAGGACACTATTCCCCACTGTAGGTAGGTAGGCAGGTCAAAAAGTAAAAAAAAACGTATAATACTATATGCAATGACTTAAATAAAAGTAGGATACTTTTACTGTGCATATATACATGTGTGACGTGGACAGAGTGCAAGTAGTGCAAAATGAAATACAAAGTATACTGTAAAGTTGTAGTGCAGCTATGGATCATATAATTTAAAGATGTATTGATACAACTTTATTGTCATTGCACACAATACAGGTACTAAGAATAAAATGCAGTTTTGCATCTAAATCGAAGTGCAAAAAGCAGTAAAGTGCAGAGTTATGTACAGGATTTGCAGAATAAAATATAGAATAAATAGAACGAGGAGTAGGATTATCATATGAATACACTAGATATACACAGTATGAGCTGTAGTAACAGTGTATGAATACGCTAAGAGTAGAACACGATAAGCAGTGCAGAAGGTCTAAGTACAATTTGTGCTAATAGTAAACATTTTATACGGAATAACTGAAGGTATGATATAGGTGTATACACTATAGATCCGGTATACATATAGAAAACGATATAAATATAAATACTCAGCCAGCAGCCAGTGAGGCAGTGACGGTCCTAGTGAAAATGTTCAGTGGTTGGGTGTAGGTGTGTGTCAGCCCAAGGCGGAGGAGGGAGAAAAAGTTCAGTATGAGTCCAAGGTGAAAGTGTTTGTATCAGTTTAAGCCCTTTAGGGGAAAGTGTTCACCTCCTGACCCTCCGGTCCAGACACAGACAGCAGGGACTGGTTGTGCAGGGAGAGGACATGGTATTTTGGTGACGGAGGACTAATGACTGGCGAACTGGTTGTACAAGTTGACATTCTGTTGAGATTACTGCTGCTTGACTCAAGGCATGTGTCCTGAACTGTAAAGATATTCTCAGGGATTTCTAAAATATTGTAAAGCATTATGGCAGTGAGTGTTCTTGTATGTTTTAATCCGAGTTTAACATACATTTTGACCTTTTTAATGTGTTCTTCCTGCCTCCTGGGCAATCATTTAGTATAATCCATTTCTGTGAGCAGAGAGTTATGTTATCTGTGTGTGGTAATGCAATGCAGACTTAACAAATCAGGCTCTCCGTGTTTTAAACTGTTTTACCACATTTTAATAACACATCTTAAAGAGACATTGTGTTCACCGTGATGGCAGGGATTGCCATGCAAAAATGCATCTATAAGAAAATCTGCAAACTTTGGTGTATTGGGAAAATTGTTTGACGAAATGCATGCGATTTGCAGTAAATTAACTAAAGCAAAAAAAGTATGGTTATGGCCATTTTAACACATAAAACAGGGGTTTTAGGGGGTCGTCTCAGGAAATTTTGAGCATCAAACACTGATGTAGAAGAAAGGACTCCCGCACACTGTACTTCACTTTGCAATTAAAAACAATTTATTGGGAACAACAGAAAACATGTTTCAGTACACAGACCTTCATCAAGTTATCTCCCAAGACAAGATAACAATACACAAGAGATAATATACAATATTTCTGTATTTATTTAACAGGGACAGAGCATGTTGATTGACATCAGTACAGAAATACATGATGTAAACACACCAGAGTTAGCAAGAAAGCTATCTGCGGTCATCTGCAGACATCTGACAAAGGCATACGCACACAATCACAATAAAAGCACATAGGCACAGACAAAACACAGGCACAAAAAAGCACATAAGCTATGCAAATACAAAAATATGACTCATTTGAAATATTCTAAGTGCTACATTATGCAATAAAGTGCTACACTAAGTGCAGGATCATGCAGTAAGGTGCAACACAAAAGTGCAGGATCATAAGATAAAGTGCTACACTAAGGTGCAGAATTGTACTGGGACCATATACCGTGACAGATGTAAATATATAACCATATGTATAAATCCATACACACACACACATACAACAGATCTGGTTAGAAGTGATCACAGTTCTGGTGTGTCTTGAGACATTGTCTGTGGTGGTGGGATTTGAAAGTGGAGAATCCCTTATTGTAGGCGGTAGGCTGTTCCAAATTTTTACTGCCCTTAACATGATGAAGGCCCGTGTAGCGAAACATTGTTCCCAATAAATCGTTTTTTAATTGCAAGTGACGTAGTACAGTGTGCGGGACTCCTTTCTTCTACGCCAGTCGTCCCATGGTCTTCTCCCATGCACCTGTTGATTTGTAGGTGTGCAAAACACTGAACTTCATGCATTCTGGTGAATTTTTATGCACCAATTTGTAACTTTTCTGCATCAATTCATGGTGGAAATTTCTTTTAATTTCATCAAAATAAAAGTCCTCTGCTGCATTCATGTTTTTATTGGGCCAATTGACATTGCTGACATGCCACTATGAATCAGGTCAGGTTTGCTTGACATCTGGAGACATTCCTTTCTACAATACATATTATTTTTTGTGCTGCTGAGTGTTTCCCTAAAATAAATGCTCAAATTATTTGTCTTTTCAGAGTCTTCCATTTTACAGTTGGAAGACCCAGACTGTGAGGAGGGGAGCAACCCACCCTGCGAGTCAGTCTTCTCACTTAACGCAGAGAAGATCCTGGTGAGATCTCACACACACACACACACAGGGTTGCTGTGCATGTGTGAAAGGGGCGTGTGTTTCAAATTCAGAGCCGTTTCATCCCTACAAAAGCCTGACAAGTAAAAAAAAAAGAATTCAGAAAATATGTAGGGAAAGAGAAATAGACCTCTAGCTTTTGACCATATGCTAGTTTAGTGACTTGAGTTTGTCATTGTGATGATGTTGCTACCTATGTAAGGCTTTCGGATGATATAAATTCCGTCAATGCATTTGTCTTGTCAGTTGTCGTCTTGCTTTTTTTTTGGGAACCCAGAATGCTGCAGCAATATTTGCATGCTGTCAAATTTGCATCCTGTAAGGGTGTATGTCATGCTGCCATTCTCCATTTGGGATTACACAGCCAATACAATGTGACACCGTGAGAAGGAGAAAGAATGATGCAATACACACAGCATTTATTGCCACACAAGGATTTGACTTGGCAGTAGTAAACGTCCTTGACATTTGGAAGGATTTTATTCTCTGGGGCTCAATCTCTCAGTGTAACCTTGAGAGATGCTGGAAAGCTTGTTCAAACTCCTTTTTTTTTTACAGGGATAGTTCAGATTTTTTGAGTATGAGGTACTTATCTGCAGTCGGTGTATTATCTACAGTAGATGGCGGTCGGCACGCCCCCAGTTTAGAGAAACAGACAGGAGGACAGGCACAGAAGCTAAGCAATGTACTGCTGTGGATGGGCCACACAGCAAAATGTATTTTAACCACCTAAAAACATTCAATATCAGTTTAAGTGTTCGCTATATTTAGAATATTTGCACCACTGTACCTTGCCGTCAGACAGCCCTTTTTAAGTTTACACAGGGGGAACTGAAGCCGTATGCGCTCTTCAAAGCCACCAGACTCCTTTGACAAAAGCAGTAATTTTACCTCACAGAACACAGGAGTTGCTGGTCTGATGCTGCCTTGATCGGTTAGTTTGTTTTAGGCATGGGACGATATGAAAATGCCATGTCACGATTATCCTGGCCAAAATAATTGCGATTCACGATATTATCCCGATAGTCGACGAAATATGTGTAAAACTCGGCACTAAAACACACTGGAATCACTTTACATTTTGCTTTGTTGTGACTCTTTTCTCATAAAATTGTGATTTTTTTTTTTCTCGAAACATGACAACTTTTTTCTTGAAACATTGCGACTTTTTTTCTCATAAAATTGTGAGCTTTTCTCTCAAAACATTAAAAAAAAAATCTTGAAACATTACAACTTTTTTCTTGAAACATTGCGACTGTTTTTCTTGAAACATTACATCTTTTTTCTTGAAACATTACACCTTTTTTCTTGAACATTATGCCTTTTTTTCTCAAAACACACTAGAAAACTACAGTCAATTCTTGAGGATATTCACGATATTCACGATTATCCCGATAATGGGACTTATTGTGAGTGTTTTTTTACCACTATCCACAATAAAATCAATGTCCCATCCCTAGTTTCTTTGTTAGTTTTGGTAGTTCCAAACCCTTTTTAAAACACCAAAGTCACAATAACAAACAAACTAACCGGTCAAGGCAGCAGTAGACCAGCAACTCCCGTGTTCTGTGAGGTAAAATGACTGTTTTTGTCAAAGGAGTCTTTGACAAAAACAGCGTAGATAACAGCTTCAGTTCCCTGTGTAAACTTAAACAGAGCTGTTTGACGGCAAGATAAAGTGGTGAAAATATTGTAAATATTAACTTAAGCTGATAGTGAATTTGTTTTAGATTCATACACTGACTATGAATAAGTACCTCATACAAAAAATCAGAACTATCCCTTTAACTTACTAAAATGTTATTGACAAAGGTTTGAATTTACAGCATTTTCCCCCCCACACTTTACAAATATATTAAATATATCTTTTTATATAGCAAAATGTCACTCAAATCTAAAACTTTCAAAGAAACAGAAACATTTTTAGCTTTTTCCACCTCTGAGACTCGCAGTGTTGTTCTGTGTTTCTGCTTCTGTCGTTCTGTCACTGGCTTCACACAGGAAACCGTTAGTTTGTTTTTATCTTGATTTACATCTTTTTTTTCACCTATACGTCTTGTTTTTTTTTTTCTCGTCTCCATCTCTCACAGAACCAGGCCAAGTTGTTTATAGAACAGAAAAAAATCCCCTTCCCTGTAGATAACCACAACACAAACGAAGAACTTGGTAAGTTTGCATGTTGTTCGAAATACAAACTTTATTTATGCTGAGCGGATTCACACGATTTTTACGAACTCCCAGTTATTCATCATCCTCTGTCCTGTCGTTGCAGCTATAGGCTACGTTCTGATAGGCAACGGCCTTTATGATGAAGCCATCAAACACTTCTCGCTCTTATTACAGGTGCGTTTGCAACAGGAGAAGCAGATATTCACTCTCAATGCATGTGTTAATATTGCAGCACTTTTGCTATTTTGTTCCATCCCTTCAGCCTGGACTCAAAGCACCGCTTCCTTTCTTTTGTGTCGACGTGTTTTGTGTTTGATTAAAGGGCGACCCGGAGCTGGTCAGTGCCATCTACGGGAGAGGGATAGCTTATGGGAAGAAAAGTCTACAGGTGAGTGACAACCTTAAAGGGACAGTTCACGCCAAAAAAAACAAAAAACATATTTCAACAGTGAAACAATTGAGATTTTTCACAGAACTGATCAGTATGATAGAAAGCAATATGTCATCCTTTAAATTAGTGCTGCACGATATGAGGAAAATATGCGACAACTATTGCGATGACGATATTACTTGCGATAAATAAACAGTCATCAGTTCTGCTGCTTTCAGTATTCTGCTAAAATACAACAAATTGCTTGTTTAATTAAAAAAAAAAGTTATTTCTGACATTTTGTTGAACAAATTGAACATTGACCTGAACACAAAAGGCACCATTTAAAAAAAAAGAATGATAGTTACATATAACATTTTTGTTGAAACATTTTTCAACAAACTCAAAAAATCCCTGAGTGTCTTTCGCAATTGTCGCAGTTTTTTCGCGATGCGTTCATTGCGATGACGATTAAAAAAAAACGACATATTGTGCAGCCCTACTTTAAATATCCAACAACTTTAAAACAAGAATGCTTCAGTGTCTGGTACAAAACACACTTGTGAGTACATTTACTGGAATTTAGTTTGTTTTGTCTTAATTGATTTAAGTAAAAGTCAACTTACATTACCTGTTAAACAGCCACTCCTGAGAGAAGAACTGTCATTATTACAGTAATGTAATACTGACAAGCACAAAAAAAATCAAATCTGGTGGTAAATATTGTATCTAACCATTCTTAATATCCAAGATCTCAAAGTTAAAGGGACAGTTCACCCCAAAATCAAAAAATATATTTTTTTATCTTACCTGCAGTGCTGTTTATAAATCTAGATTGTTTTGGTGTATCAGTCATAGAGATTTCTGCCTCCTCTCCAATATAATAAAACTAGACTTGTGGTGCCAAAAATACATTTACAACAGCAGTGTCTCTTTCCAGAAATGATAACGAGATGCTCGTGTGTGTGACAGATGTAAACATTAATGGCGTCCTCCTCGGCTGAGCTGTATGAGCGTCTCATCCAGGAGCAGATGCACGCCTCCTTCTGCGCGGTAATAAGGTTGGCGGGTGTAGTGCAGTAGAAAGAAAATAGTTCCTACATGAAACTGCTCACATCAAGGTCTGTGGATTATCTTGAGTTGTGATTTCTGGGAAGAGACTTTGCTGTTGAGTTTTTCACGTTTTTTTTTGGCGCTTTGAGCACCACAAGCCATTTAATTCCATTATATTGGAGAGAAGGCCGATATCTCCAACACTCTGCAACTCACACCAAAAGAATTTAGACTGATAAATAGCACTACAGGTAAAAGGAAAAATATGTATTTTTGATTTTGAGGTGAACTGTCCTTAATAAAGCTGTCCTTGATTAAATAAATTCTTAGTTTCTTTGTCGATTCGTTGATTTAATCGACAGATCTGTAAAAGTCGCTCCACAAAGAATCATGCAAAAGCACCACTTTAAATCTTGTGTTTACCAGAGATGTGCTCAAAGGTTTCTTGGAAATAAGTCATTCAGCATGAAAAAGCATTAAAAAAACAACTAATCGACTAAAGAAATCTTAATCGACTCAGACCAAAACGACTGATTAGTCGACTAATTGACGCTCTTGTCCCTAATAACGCAACCTTTTTTTTCTTCTTTATAAATTTAGTTTTTAAAAATATTTTCTTCTCATATACGTCTCGATATTTGGCCATTCCCTGAAATTCTTTCTTGTTGTATTTCATGGTGCTGTAATTTCTGTGCACTTTACTTGTAACTTTAAAATATGCCAACGTTTTCTTACTCACCATTAAAATCCAGTTGAAATGTGCTACATTAATTACAAGCAGCTTTTAAAGTGTCATAAGAGCATTTACAGTGTCATAAAGTGTATAATTAAGTTATGGCTAAAGTTAAGTTATCATTATTGCCCTTATTAAGATATGAAGGATTTCTGTAGTAAGTAATATACTTGGGAGAAAATGATTCTTTATGAGAAACACACCATCCAATACTGTGCTGTAGATATAATAAAGATCTTGAGATTATTCACAGCAGATGACTCATACTTTACATTACAACTTACAATGTGCTGTCTATGTTTTCTATATTGATCCACCGCCTTTATTTGCATTCAAACTTCGACTCCTATTCCTCGCTTTTGTGCCAAAATTAGATTAAAAACAATTTGGCAGCATGGGGAGTTGTTGTTTGTATAATTATTTTTTGTTTGCCTCCTGGATTTTGGTGACAGCAGCAGTTTCAGGTAAACGCAGAATGACTCAGTGTGTCATTTAATGAATGCAAATTCAATCTGCCGTTATGAGAGTGTGCCCTCCGGAAGAAAAAAGGCTGGACAGCAGTTTTAGTTTCCTTACTTGTTTGTGGCTCCGCTCCTAATTTTGTTCACTATTTATTAAGGTTTATGTCAACAAAACGTAACTGCCTGTGTGTCTCCGTGCCAGGACATAAAGAATGCTGACTTGGCGTTGTACGAGCTCAACAGAGTCATCACTTTGGAGCCAAACTGGCCCGAGGTCTACGAACAGAGAGCAGAGGTGAGGGAGTAACTCTTTATTATGTATTTAAAAAAAAAAAGTGTCTTTTTTTTAAGAGGATATTTTAAGTGCTGTAATACTCTTTAAGACTTCTGCTCTTGGCAACAATGGATATCATTTAGCTGATTATGTTTTCATGCTAATTTCCTATAATCAGGGCTCCCATGGATCTTTAAACACTCTGTTTGAATTCATTCATCTAAAAAAATAAGGCCGTAAGTGGTATTAAAATGTCTGAAATAAATCTTTCAAAAGTGCATTTGCATTGTAAAATAATTGGTAACATCCTTTTTTTTTTTTTTCCTCTCGCATTAACGTGCTTATTTAACAAAAATTTGCAATTTAACCACGATTCCACGGCATGGTTGAAACCCAGTACAATGCACATGAGGCTTGGTTGTGTTTTATACTAAATGTTTTTCAAACTGCATGATGGGAAACAAGGCAGCGGAAAAGAGAGAAAGAAAACGGCAGGGTACTTTTCTGGACAGAAGCATCCACACATGATCCGTTCAAGGACCGTCAGAAATGTGACAATCTGATGATAATTTCTGTTTTTTACAGTTTTTGGCTGTGATAAATTGTGTACTTTTGGCAAATCTTTAAAGAAAACATGCTTCTCAAATCTGCCGGTGGTAGGCATGGGACGATATGAAAATTTCTAGGGCTGTCCTCGAGTAAAGAAATCCTTAGTTGACTAACACATACGATTTTGTCGACTAATCGATTAACTGATTTAATCGACAGATCTGTAAAACTGAGTTTCTCCACCAAGAATCATGCAAAAGCACCACTTTAAATCTTGTGTTTACCAGAGATGTGCTCAGACGTTTCTTGGAAATAATTCATTCAGCATGAAAAAAAACATAAAAAACGAGTAATCAACTAAAGAAATATTAGTTGACTAAGACCAAAACGACCGATTAGTCAACTAATCGACTAAGAGGGGGCAGCCCTAAAAATGTCATGTCACAATTATCCTTTCCAAAATAATTGCGATTCACAATATTATCCCGATAATCAATTAAATATGTTTAATTAAAACTCTTAAAATGGCATGAAAACACACTGGAATCACTTGGCCTTACATTTTGCTTTGTTGGGACTTTTGTCTCTCAACATTACTTGACTTTTTTCTCATAAAATTGTGATTTTTCTTTCTCATAAAACTGCCTTTTTTTCTCAAAACATTCCAACTTTTTTCTCGAAACTTTACGACTTTTTCCTCATAGAAATTGTGACTTTTTTCTTGAAACATTCCGACTTATAAATATTTTTACAAATATTTTTATTGCATCACAGATAGGACACTGTCGTAAACTGCAGTCAATTTGTGAAGATATTCATCACGATTATCCCAATAATGAAAATTCACCACAATCAACTTATTGTGAGTGTTTTTTTATCGCGATCCACGATAAAATCCATTACTGTCCCATCCCTAGCCGGTGGGCTGTGGGGTAAAGGGGGTTAATAGCAAAGAAAAGACCTAAAAACAGGATTTCTGCAAGAATGAAAAGACATGGTTTTCAGGATGTTCTTTTATTGAATATGATCTTTCCTTTCCTTGTGTGTGTGTGTGTGGTGTGTGCGCACCTTAGATCCTGTCTCCTCTGGGTCGTATCAGCGAGGCTCTGGGTGATCTGACTAAAGCCATCCAGCTGCAGCCGTCGGCCCGTCTCTACAGACACAGAGGAACGCTGCTCTTCATTTCAGAGGTTTGATTATCGGATGTTCTGTATGTGCGTAATGTGCACGCACGCCTCCGGGCTTCCGTGTGTTGATCCTGTGCTTTGCCTCCCCACCAGGACTACGTGGCAGCGATGGAAGACTTCCAGCAGTCTTTAGAGCTGAAGAAGAATCAGCCCATCGCCATGCTGTATAAAGGCCTCACCTTCTTCCACAGAGGCATGCTCAAGGTAAGTCTCATCGGTCAGCCGATACTCTCGGCCAATCACAGACATATCGGTATCAGCATATGTTTTCCGATATGCGTTGATATGAAAACTTCTCCTAATTTCCTAATTTTACTAATTAATATACAATGTTGTTAAGAATAGTTAAATAAATAGACTCTGTGATCGGTATTGGCCAATACTGTTTTCAGCAATCGGTGATCGGCCTCAAAAATCGGAGCACCGTTAGCTGTGTGTATAATGTATAATAATAGTAATGTTAAATATTATTGAATAAAGTTATTTGTTTAAGAAAACTGCATTCTGAGTACCTTTGCATCGTCATAACGGTGCAAAATTGGTGCACAATTGACGTAGAAAAGGTCTATTTTCATTCTAGCTCAATTCGCTATATCGGCTCCAATATCTGTAATTGTTGAATTTTTTCCCTCTAAAATTGGCATCGGTCTCAAAAATCCCATATCCTCGTTTTGCTTTCTATCCCCATTTGTTACTTCTCTTTGAATTACCGGAAGCTTTTTCTGAGCCTTTGTTTACTGTAATCTGCTGTAGCCAGCGTCCTCTTGCTGCTAGAAACATTACATAACAAAAACATCTTTGGGTGCTTTCTGATTAGGGAAATACATCTGGTTGAAAATCACTTTAAACACTTCTTTAAATCAGGGTATTACATTTATATACAAAACATCGACATGATGCAACATTTACAACATGCAGAATTAAGAATAAAGAGATTGATGTACAATATCAGCAACAATGGCACGCACCACACTGAAGCTCATGGTGTTGCATGCACAGAGTTTCCTGTGTCTGTTTGTGGTGACGGCGGTCTGCAGGCTGTTATTTCATACGCTAACGGCCGTACTTTAAATGCGTGGTGCTATGAACTGATGACAAAAGCAGAGGGGTTCCCTGGCCAGCTAAATAGTTGGCTGCTCATATCTGTCTGGGCAGTTAGTCCTTTGATTAAAAAAAATACTTTTTATTCACTGCAGCAGCTCAAATAAATCAAAAGGCCTTGCTCCGTGCATCATGAGGAAAGTTGTAGATGTGTCCAAATCTGCCTTGAAAAGATGAAACATCTAGATAAAATATTACTTAATTGTGTCGTTATTTTGTAGTCAGCACATTCACAGTGTTTCTCACACTTTGATGTGGAGTGCAGAGCAGCCGTGTCTGTCTGTTTAATCTGCATGTTTTCAGCTGCAGGGCTCATCTCGTGTATGTTTTTTTTTTAGTTGTGTTTATCACCTCTGCTAACTCTACACTAACCAGTTTCCTGGGGAAATCCTGTACAGCACCTACAGACAACTGACTGCAAACAACAACAACAACAACAACACTCTGAATATACTGATAAAGGAGCCAGTAGTAGGCATGTCACGATTATCATGGCTAAAATAATTGTAATTCACGATATTATCCTAATAATCAATGAAATATTAGGGTTAAAAACGGTATTAACATTTT
>JAOVVB010025987.1:0-15850 GCA_028570985.1 Heterobranchus longifilis | reverse complement strand
CTCGCGGTACTGCAACGAAAAATACCCCTGCAGCCCAGAAAGCCTTTTCTCCATAGACCACCACTGTAAAAGAGACGCCTGTAAAACTGTTCACAGGACACCTCAAACTGCAAACAAGGTGGATTGTGTCTCTTTCTATTCTGAATTTTAAATCCAAAAACGTTCCTTTTGCCGAGAAAAGCGATTTTAAAAGTCTGTGACGTGAGCACCCCTCACTGCAGGGGCCTATATTTGAGGAATTCCTTAAAGTCTGTTAAACTGTTGCACAAAAGACCTTAGCAACCAAAGTAAGGAAAAAAAGTTAAGGTGCCTCTGACTCGATCTTAACTGCAACATGTCCGAGTTTATCGCAATAAATAAAGAAAATGAACTCATCCCGACAAGAGTGTTCTGTGACCGGGAGAACGCAGAGCGATGAGTAATTGATTTTATGTTATAGATTTGACCGGCAGTCAATTTATGATGGGAGCCACATCAGGGTTCGAGTTAGTTATTTTTTGTTTATTTCAGTAATTTTGAACTTATATTCAACTCAAATGCAAATAAGAGTCAAATATAGGCTACATGTAAATAGATAATACACAGCTTTGTTTTGCATTTGTTCTAATCTTTGTTTTGTAAACATTCATAGTGACTCACTCTGTAAGATCAGCCACAGTGCAAACAAACGGTCTCCATGGAAACTAGAATTTTACTGCTGTAAAATATCTTTCAGTAAATGCCTCAACATTTTTCCTTAACTAAGGAAACCTTTAAGGCATTCTGTGGAACTCCCTTAAGTCAGTCCCTCAACTAAGGAGAAACTAGTGTTATACTTGAAAATGTGTTTTGTGCACCCGGCCACTTAGCAGGAATAATATTTACCATGTTCACGGTTTTAGTTTAGCATCTTAGCATTTTTTTTATAATCCTGAGGGAGCATTAATATCTGTAACAAAATTTAAAGGCAATCCATCCGATAGTTGTAGAGACATTATTGGAAAAGCTGGAACCAGCGAATGTTTTTGCTTTTCTGCTTGAAAAATTACTTAAATGATTAACCAATTATCAAAAGAGTGGCCGATTGATTTTCCGTCTCCTCAAGAATTAATCGATTAACTGTTTCAGCTCCAGTTCACCAACTGACATGTCAAATATCAGAGTGTCCTTGAACGTACCAATGGCCAGTTTTCAAAACAGTCGTTGTAGTACCACATGAAGCAAACGTATCATTGACTAAATCAGAGGCGGCAAGTCGTCCACAGTGATGGATTACCTGTCGCAAGCAAGTGTCAAATCTCTGCAAGCTGATTTCAATAGTGCACTGAAATGAATGGAAAATAATGGCTGGCTGGAAGATAGGAAATCAATCTACAATCTTATGGTTTGTTCTGGAAATTTGCCAGTAATGCAATGTATACATGATTTGTAGCTAATGGGGCGGAACGTACAAAACTGCCATTATGATCCTTTAAAGGCCTCTGATGATATGGTGTGTGCAGGAGTAACTCATTCAGCAGTAGTAACATTACCCCTGATGTTAAATATTTTGCAATGTGCATGCTCGGAGGCGTGGTAGGTTCACAGCCCATTATCCACGGGCCTCGCTAGAGACGGCTAATCTTGTTTTACTTTGCAAATGCATTTGCTTGCACGTAATTGCAGCAGCAAGCTGTCTCTGAGTGGATCAAAATACACATTTGAACGATTGTTTGGCCTGTTTTTGACCTCTTGTGAATTTTAGGGTTAATCTGGTTAGATTACTGACTAATTAATTCAATTTTGAAAATGTGGTTATCACAGAAACACCAGTAAGTCAGGGACAAAACAGAGGAAGGTTTACATTTAACAGTTGTAATGGTCCGTGTAAAGGCACGCAGAGCTTTTAATGGATATCTGTAAATATTATCCTTCACGCCAAGGACATTTAAAAATAGGACTGTTGAATCTTTTTTTTTTTTTTTTTTTTTAGAGCTGAACGATTTGCTTACAATGACTCTGATATTTGCATGGCTGACTCAGACGCTGCAGAAACTTTGTCTGCGGTGGATGATAAGCTGCACCTTCTGATTCAGCCTGACAGCAGCCCGACAAGCTAATAATGGTTCAGTGAGACACTCAGGTTTCCTTAAATGTCTTCCATTTCAGTAATATGAGGCTTGTTTTTGATGGCAATATATCAGACTGGCTGAAATGTTTATTTAATGAGCTTAATATCGCTTTGCACCGTGTATATATAACAACACATATATGAAGATAAATAGACTTAAAGCTGCATGATTGATCAAATATTGTGAAAGGTGTTGCTCAGAGCATTTTTCAGGATATTGTTTTGGTTTTCCAGCCTGCAAATTTCTTTCTTTTTTTTTGGTTCATTCTCTTCAACCTAGTTTACAGCCTCAACAGGCAGCTGGTTTTAGTAAAAAAAACAAAAAAGACCCCAAAACGGACTGTACACGACCTGCTCAGCAGCAAACGGCAGACAGACACACTGAAGCATTTAGCACGTAAAGGTGTCCAGAAACAGGACGCCAAAGAAATACTAATGTTGCTCCATATCTGCAAAAAGGCAATTGTTCACAAACAAGTTGACCATATCAACTTAATAAGGTGATAATGTGTCAGTGTTCTGTCTGCAGCATGCTATTAAATGGGCAAAGAAATCAGCCAGTGCTGCTTTCGCCAAATAAATATTCTACTGCTTTTTAAAGGCAGAGATAGTTACTCTGGATATTGCATGATGTATTTTTATTCCAATTTGAGGTAAGGCTGCATGATTCTGGTCAAAATTAGAATCGAATTTTTTTTCCCCACTCAAAATTTAAATCACAATTTTCTTCCACAATTCTTAGGGACACTAAGTTTTAAAGAAAAGTGTCTTCATGCAGACAGTACAAGCAATATGATCATCACGGTCTAATTTCAGTTAATGGTGCGGTCCTGATTCAGAGCGTTTTGGAAGACTTAGGTGCACGTATTTGGTGGGGGGTTTGGGAGTGCTCCCCCAAGAACATTTTACGTTTTCCAATTAAAATTGTGCAATTTCACATGATTTTGGTCCACGTGCAACTCCCCAAAGCAAATATGGCCGAATCATCGTCCTTCAGAACGGAGATTGTGGAGGTCGACATGTCATCACGATCTTTTAACGATTAATCGTGCAGCCCTAGTTTGAGGTGTACTATTAAAACCCCCCCCTCAAATTCCTGAAACTCGTGATCCTCTCAGTAACATTGCAGCCACTGGGTCTTAATGAGGATTGTTTTGACATGAGTGTTTTCAGGCCTATATGTATGTTCTGTGTTTGATGATGGCTGATGTTTAGTATTCTACCCTGTTGTGTATATTGTGAATTTTGTATAGGCCTATTCAATGTGCTTAGTGTTTCTTTAACTTGTAGTCCATCATACCCAGGACTACAATTCCCTTGATGTTTAGCCACACAAATTCAAGTGATTGACACAAGTGTTCTGCATTAAGTCTGATCAAGTGATGCTGTTTTAACCTTTTGTAACTCTGCATTCACTCGCTGTTCTCGCCTTGAAGAAGGTCTGAAAGCTCGATAAATTCAAAAGATTTGAGTGTGCAATGCTATTTTCATTGATTTTGATAGTGTATAGCTCCAGCACTTCAGCTAAGTCTGAGACCAGGTGAGTATAGGTTTTTTTCTCTCTATTTTGAAACTCACTTTAGGAAGGGAGTTCTGGGTATTTTAATTAAAGAAAGGGTCAAGAGGTCGTGCAGATTTAGCTGCTGACAGGAGAGTCATTAAAAACTTTTTAAACTTGGTGTTATTTATGTAATTCTGTGTGAATGGGTATTCAATCAATGGTTTCTCATCAAATATATTTTGTCAGTTAGAAGTTTAACTAAAGCTAAATGAACTGCTTAGAAATGACAGGCATCATAACCCCCAAAGTGTTTCTGATAAACACCTTGATAATCAGGGTTTGCTGCCAGTTGCTTTTCTTTATAAAAAAAAAAAAGTTATTTAAGGCAAATCAGTCTCGGTAATAAGAAGTCATGAAATTCAGAGCTGACTTGCCAGAGCAGGTTTGAGTTGAATGGCACAGCTAGCTAATCTCCATATGAAATGCATTCAACAAAGGAGGAAAATTAGCTGCAAAGAGTAATTGTTTAGAATGAGGCATGGAGAAAGTAAGCACGAGAGAGTAAAGGCAGCAGAGCGGGGACACGTGAGCTTCAGTCAAGTAATGAACTATCCTATATACAGATGCTGTTTTTGCCCAAAGTAATCCACAGTCATTGCTTAGCAGAATTAACTCCATGGTAATTTCCTGAATAGAATCAGATTGAGATTTGAAAATGCAGAATCAAACCTGGAGCCTGGAGTATTTCAATCGAAAAGCTGATTTAAGCCTGTCACGTATAAAACTCTTTATGCCATAAACACTTCCTAGTCAGTGGAGTAATTCAATGTTAATATTTCTATCACACAACAGTAAATAAATGCAGATGTGCCAAAAAAAAACAAAAAAACAAAAAACAGTCATTAAAAGTACACCTGAAAGCTAACACAAATCAAACAAGTCAGTGTTACATGAGGCAGGCCACGGTCGTTTAAATGTAAACATGAACAACAGAGCAAAACATGCGAACAAGGCCGGATTGTAGATGCTGTTTTTCGGCCTCGGGCAGGTTTCGGGGTCATTTGCATTCTTTGAAACCGTCCTAGAATGAAACAATGCCAAACACGGTGCCCTCCTCGACAGCAGCCCTCTCTGCACCTCCAGCTGTCTCTCCCTCTGCAGCTGGAGGTGCATTGTCATGGACACGGCTTGAGGCGAAGGGAAAACTGGTTAGAAACAGAGGCGATTGTTATGGTAACTCCCGTTTGTTTGGAGGTGTGTTGTAAATGTAGGTGTGGCTAGTTGTACTAATGTTCTCGTATAGGTCAACATTTGTGAGTACAAACTGTATTCGGAGCCTGAGGGCGTTGAAGAGATAATGTCAGCCCGGCATGGGCCGACAGGCCCCTACTCCTGCCTCCTGCCCCAGACTAAACCTTCAGGGCAAAGAGGCTCCAAACCCTCCACATTCCAGACTCAGGGGGCTTTAGTCGTCCCTCTTCTGCCGTGCAACCGCCTGTGTTTACACAGTCTTAATCAGATCTATGTGTTGGACTGTCGAGGGCAGGGCAGGATCTGCATTGTTGCCGCAGACAATGAGCGGCTTCCCAGCAGCCGTGTGAGGTGACACCTGTAAGGTGCTTCTTTCACACCCTGCAAACAAGGTATTAGGAAGACAGTTAAGTAAACAAACTTTATTCATGTGGCACTTTTCAAAACAGGAGTTACAAAGTGCTTTCCACACAGAGGCCAAAGAAAGGACAGCACGATAGACAGCCAAGACAAAGACATGGAGGCATTAAACGTACAATATGTAATTTCCTGCTGTTAGGGCTTTCTCAATAAAAACAGTAATAAAAGACGGAGCAGTGCTGTCATTCCAGTCAGTTTCTCCCTGTGAGGATCCCTTCAGGAGGTTGTTACAGGGAGCCGAATTATTCACAGAGGAGGTCTCCTCCACTCCAAAACAAATGGACCCGGTGATTTAAATCGGTAGAAACACTGAATAAAGCAGTTTCACATTAAAAATCAGTGTTTCTGTGACGCTGTTTGGCGGAGGGGCTGCGAGCCGAGCTGCCGCTAACGTTTGCTCAGCTTGTTTCTCTGATAACTTAAGATCCTGACATCTGGTTAAAATATATTTTAAAAAAACAACCAAAATCTATAAAAGTGTGTCATATAAATGTGGTTTCAAATTGGATAAAAAAGTAAATGTATGAGCGTTTTTGGCAGAAAACCACAATGCTGATGCGCGTATAAAGGAAATATGACGCCATTGACAGGCGACCGAATGGCACAGACCATGTCCTTGATCAAAATGACAGATTTCTCTGGGTTTGAAAATGATTGGAAACATTTGGGATCATGTAAGCACACAAGTCAAGAAAATCTAAGACATAGGTCTAGCTGTTTTAAGACATTTTAATGTGGAAATGTTACCTTTTAAATCCAGAAAATATAAAAGGAAATCTGAAGTGATTATAGTAAAATACTGTTTTTAAGTCAAAGCTCAATATAATCCCTCATTAAGTTTAATTTGTTGCCATTCTAAAATCGCCAGGCAGGCTAATGCAAAAATACTGTAATTCAGCTCTGTGTGTAAAATGACTGGATGGTTGTTTAGTTTCTGTCGCTGGCATTTCAAACGGACTGATTTGATCACTGCGGGGTGCGGAAGATGCTTCATCTGTAATTGTTTTGCGAGGGATTCACTTAAGACATCTAGCAATCAGAAAAAGTCTGGGGAGAAAATCAAACAGCATCTGATAGCAGAGACATTTTAGAATCACAGAAAATGAGGAAACTGTAACCTCAAGTTAAAGACAGAAACGATGAGCAGGAAAACTGCTTCGCCACTCAGGAAAATGTTGCAAATGAATGAATTCAGAAAGAAAGGAAAAAAATGCCAGAGTATCATCAGTGCATGCCATGTGTTTGTATTTGTGTGCGACTGTCACCAATTGGGACCTGCACAAGGATCGTGAGCAGTAGTGCATTCAGAAATCTGACACTCCCTCAGAATAAAAAGACAAGCCCTATTCTCAGTTGGAGACGAGCATAAATTCAGAGAAGGTTGGGGAGCTATGTTTATTTCCTTCACTGCAAACTAGCTAGGAGATGAATGCAAGCTATTTTGGACACAACCCCATATTTATTTCATGCCAAACTGGAATAAATCAAGAGAGGGTTCAATTGACAGCAGCAATAAAAAAAAATAAAAGCATCAACTTCCCTGAAACTAACTGGAAGACATCAGCACAGTACAATTTTGAGGTAATTGCACTTGAGTATTTCCATTACTTCTTTCATATTTACAGTTACTATAATCAGTATTTTTATATTAACAGTGGCTCTAACGAGTGTAATGTAAAGGCATCTTGTAGCTCATAGCGATGAACCTATACTGATAATATATATTTTAACAGATTACACTGCGGCCATGCAGCCGGTCCTTTGCCGTTATTTGAATTTGTCTGACGATTTTGGCATCAGCCCTTACAGCAGAAGTTGGCAAATCTCGTCATCTCTCCAGTTAGATGTTTTTGTTGGCGTCTTAGTGTAAATGACCCTTCTTCTTCACCCTCTGTTGTTTGATTTCTTCCGATTTCACACCAGCTGTAAAAGGCCGTAACGTCATCAACACGCCCACTCGCTCGCTGTGAATTCTCCACATGGGTTCAATCGGACATTACGCAGACTTTGTAGTCAGGAGCTGGCAGGGTAAAGTCCGTTTAATGTCCGGTGTGAGTGATTTGGACATTTGCGTTACAGATCCTCATAAGTTGCAGTGCATGTGAGAAAGCGGCTCAAGTTAGCAGCTGGTGAACACACTGTTGCATTCGGCCGTGAAAGAGCCAGACATTTCTCTTAGGAGTTTGTGGAGATCAAAAACAGAGCTAATTGAGAGTGAATATTAGACTTGCATTCATCAGGCGGCCAGAAACATGACTCCAAATTATTTTTTTTTAAAGGTTTAAGTTATTGTGCAACTTGTA
Organism: Heterobranchus longifilis; assembly: GCA_028570985.1. Classification (NCBI taxonomy): domain Eukaryota; kingdom Metazoa; phylum Chordata; class Actinopteri; order Siluriformes; family Clariidae; genus Heterobranchus; species Heterobranchus longifilis. The sequence goes on along the minus strand of JAOVVB010025987.1, from coordinate 8,286 downwards.
CATGCAGCTTCTTAAGATGATACTGTGAATTTCAAATTTTGGATAGGCTGCCAAGAAGATCTCACATCATCATTTCAAATGTGCTAATATTAAACTTACTTGTTAAAGCCAACTTAACCAGGCTCCTCCGGCACTCAGTGACACGGGGAAACCTCTTGGGGTTTCTGGCGCAGTCACTTAGGGGCATCTGGGAATTGTAAGGTGCCATTTTGTAAAACATTTTCATCTGTCTGTCGAATCCCCACGAATGCTGAAACTTAATTTGAAACAATTTGTCAGGATCAGATATGTAGTCAGGTGCTTTTTGTTTTTTTTCTCTTTAGTTTTTCAGGTATTCTTCTTGTATTGCCGTGCTGTTTTCTGTGTATTTGTATGAAGTCCCAACTAGGAGCCAGTTTAGGCTGTAAATGCAGTGGAGTATTTCTAAAAGTGACCGCAGTCAATTAATATCGCTACTTCAGTACAAATAACCTTGCAAACTCTCAAAACCTCGTCTGGAGACACATTTTTTAAGCATTTGAATGATAGCAGGATTATTGTAATGTATGCAAAGCTCAGAAACAGAACATACAGGCCTCTGCGACTGAAAGCAGGAGTTCCACTTCTTCGGTACAAACTACCTTTCGGTGAAATCCCAGCAGTCTTTACTCCCGCACCATAAATGGCACCAGTTGTTGTTGGAGAAAAACGTTCATCTTTTATATTTGATTACTTTGTCGTCTGTTTGATATTCTTGACATGCCCTTTTCCCTCCAATATATCAAGAGATTGTATCTCTCTCCGGCTGGTATCTACCCCTTCTGCTTTAAAGATTAACCGGCGAATAGAATGTCAACCTGCTTTTTCACCACTTTATTGTAAAAAAAAAAAAAAATGAGAGAAAGAAATCACCAGCAAATGACAAATTATTCCAACAACTTTGCCTTTGAAATCCCCACACAGCGAGGAGTTGTAACTTTTTCAGTTCTAATAACAGAATTACCATAACATGACTTATCTTTTTTTAAGAGTTAATTTCATGGAACATTTGGGTGTTGCGCGTCATTATGAGGAAGTGGCAGAAAGACGTACTCTCAAAAACATTTGCTGCCATATTAAAGAGGGATAACAAGAATCTGCCGTTTGTGTTTATTCTGGGTTGTTGCTCAAAGCATCAGCCTGCAGCAGGCGGCGTTTAAGTAGAGCCGATTCCACCGGCAACGAGCCGCCATTAACTGACAAACCTGCAAATAGTTTCAGGCTTAGGTGAGAAATAAACAATACTGACAGCTGACAGATGCCTGAGTTGTAGCAGACGGGTCTACATCTTCATGAATAATTTCTTTGCCTTTCATGTTGCCAATGAATTACAATTATGCATTCACAACCAGGTAATTTGGGAAAACAGATACAACCAGAAGCCAAACCTGCCAGACTTTGTCGAATACATCACACACCAGCAGCTGCATCCAACGCATGATGCAGACTGTGCGTTTCACCCGTAATACATCTATATTTTTTCCCCCACAGCCCTCTGTGTAATTGATTCTGCCTCACAGATTTTATCCACAATCAGCCGGGTCCTTGCCCTTCATATGTATTCCTCAAATATCCTTGTTACATGATGTAATGTATTCAGTTAATATTTGGTGTTCCTATTCTGTAGGAAAGTGATAAACAGAAACCTGTCAAATATGGATATGTTTTCCTGAGTAAGACTTTGCAGTCTTTGAAATCTTGCTCGCGTGCCGTGATCTAAATGTCAGGATAAAGCAAATGTCTCATACAAGCGTCTTGTTTACTCCAAGTATATACGCGTGTAATTTCCTCTTCGGAAGACCTATATCATATGATTATTAAATGCATTCATGTAAGACAGCAGAAACGTTTTTAAATGAACTCTTCTCCTCTTCTTGCGGTAGATTCTCTGTAGCATCTTTCCATCAGGTCATCGGGCCCGCAGGAATCACTTTCTTTCACCGAGCACAATGGTTTCACAAGGAATTTGTCTCGGTAAATTTGCGCTGACGTGCTGCAACACGGTTCCGCAATACAGGATTAACTGACTACATGTAGGATAAAAAACCTCACACATGGTAAAAAGACATACGGTATTACATTAAAGGGGACATATTATGCTAATTTTCAGGTTCATACTAGAAGATGTTTACATGCTTTAATGCTTATAAAACTGTCTGAATATACCTGTATTCACCCTCTGTCTGAAACGCTCCGTTTTAGCATCTGTCTCTTTAAGTCCCCCTCCTGAAAAAGCCCAGTCTGCTCTGGCTGGCTTGTGATAAAAAATATGGAGCACCTTTGCAAAGGTAGTTCTCAAGCTGTTATTCTAATGAGCCTGCATGTGACATAAGAAGGGGAGCCAAATCTGAATGTCTTCTTCCAGGCAGCCCACTAAAAACTGACTAGACTGTCTTGTTTGTGGGTTGGTAGCGTAGTATTTCCAGTAGTAGTGTCACAGGCGATCGGCGCACAATGCATGTCGGTTAGATTTCTATCCGACTCGATCCCGACTTGCTCTGATGTCTTGCACACGCAGGCAACGCGAACCTCACGAGACCAGGGCGGCCGCAGTTTTTAGAGCCAGGCGCCGCAGCCGCTCTCTACCGACTGCAAGACCCAGGGCATGATGGGAAACACCTGGCTCTCAGCTGATCAAACAGCTGATTGGTTTAGATGTGTTGACTCAGCAACATGACGTCTTATATAAACGTTTAATTTTTGTCGAATTGGAAAGATTTTGATTTAATTAGTCTGGTTTGAAGGTTTATTCTGTAAACAGAAAATAAGTTGTGTGTCTGATGGTGACGTTCAGTAGTCAGAGAGACTAAATATGGATCTGTAACATTTTCATTTATCGGATCTAACAAGATGTGCGTGTTTATGTAACTTCCTGTAAAGTTACAGACTGAAGGCTGCTGGAAACGGCTGGAAACTGTCCGACTTGACCGCAGCTTTTTGTCACCGTCTCCTGCTGCTGCCGCCTGCTCTCGTCTGCTTTCCAGGCGCAGTCCTTCTCGAACGAGCCTATTGACAAACGATTGGTCGGGTGAGTGTACTTCGATGCCGCCCGGTCGCTACTGCCAGACTCTGGTTGCAAAATTACAAGGTGGCGCCGCCCATAGCCAGGATATTTTGGCTTCACTTTGGTACAGTAGGAGGAAGTAGAGACGCATGGTCCAACTTTATATACAGTCTATGGTTGGTAGGCACTCCGGATACGAAAAAGAAAGAGTTTTTCATAATATGTCCCCTTTAAATTAAAGAAAGTACAATAGCATGTTCAAAATTGAAAAATGGTCCCCGTGTGACATCAGGTTAATGACTGATAAATATGCACCAACAACACATCAAAGTGCTAAAGCAATGATATAGTGTAGTAAATAATGTAGTTTCTTGTTTTTGTTATTCGAAGGGTCTTTACACGCTCATTTTAATCGTTTTAAATAACATTTGTTACCCTGAAAACTCCAGTACAAGAGTTCAGACCAGCCCTAATCAAACCGTCGATTTTAATTCAATAGAAATTAGTAGGCTACTTCCCATTTTTTCTGCTCGGCCTTCTTGGTAACTTCCCTGTACACACTTTTCATAGGGTCACAGGGTGATTAGGCATTACATTTGTTCTTAGTTAACTCTTATAATAATTTAATTCTTATTCTTTAATCATGTTTTTATGAAAATCAATAGTTTAACTTCATCAAACTACTTGATTCAACACAGGACAAATCACACATTTCCATTCATATACACTGATTTAATGATTATTATGACACTTATCTCTTACCTACTTTTATCATTCTACAAATTATTGTTTCTCTGGTGTGGTTTCTCCTTTTTGCTGGGACCTGGATCTCCTTTTGGTGATGACAGGTCAGCTATTGGAGAAATGCAGGTCAAATAATCGATGACCAGCTGAGGTTATTCTTCTCGGCTTTCTGTAGTGAATTTGGCTTCTTTTGGGTCTTTTTTTTGCTCTGGGCTTTTTCTCGTCCTGTTTCTGTGACTTATCGGGGCTATTATCTGGCCTTCTCCTCTTCTGGGGGCAGTAACTGCGAACGAGGAAACTGCTACTGTTCTACGATTAATAGATTTGACAATAGAATGGTAAAGAACCCTGAAAACAGAGAAATAATAGATTACATAAAAGCAACAAGTCATCCAAACCACACGACCATATTTGTGATACGGTCGCAGTTTGGTCAGGTTTAGGAAAAAATGTGGTTTGGGTTATAATCTGTATATTTGTTACGTTACTTAACTTCCATACATAAGTACATAACGTAATGACACATGTGGCACAGAACGTGATGTAGTTCAGTTTGTTACCTGAAGTTTAAATCACTCACTGTTTACTTTTAGTTTCAAACGGGACACGAAAAGCGGTCTGCTGGGTCAAAGTCATGTGTTTTTTTTGACCCATCCACCAACCCTCCCGCCAGCCCTAAATTGACTTTCTTGGCTTTAATACTACGTTACATGACTTCCTGCTTTGCTCCCATCATAATTACTACAGCAACTAGAGGGTGCTGCCTTATAATAAACATAAATATGGATCATAATAAGCTGTACAAACAACCTATGTTGTGTTTCTTTTTGGACAGTCACATGCTAACATGCACAAGAAACTGAATAGGGTCTGAATGACATCCGTTTGTAAAGTAATTCACACACAACATCTACAGCTGTTACTCAAATTACGCATCAGTTTACGGCTTAGACATTTAGGCTAAATATAGTTGACACAGTTGCCCTTTTAAACCACCAGAACACCCTAACAACATAAGAAATGAAATTTGGTCTCCTCATTTGTTTTATTGTTGCTCTCAAGAAGCAGCTTCTATCGATCGACTTTAATACAAGTGAGGTATGGATGGCAAGAGGAGCTCAAACAAAGAGATCCATTCTCCTTTTCTTCGAGTAAATGTGTGGATTAGTTGGGGGGAAAAGTTAGGCTCTACAGAGAACAATGAAATCAATAAAACGCAGACTCCTCACAGAAAGAGAGGTAACTCTGCATCGACTTTAGGCTGCTCACACACTCAATCAGATTAACTAATGAAGCAATTATCGATCCAAAGTGGGGCTGCTGGCCGGCACAGGACTAGCCATTAAGTGGATCTTCCCCTCCCTTGGCCATGCTGAAAATGTCAGGGTGACTATGTACGCTGTTTGACACAGTTTACTGAAGCCCAATCTGTAGGAGACTAATCACTCGTCTGCCTCCCAGGAGCTGTTGTGAAGGGGCCAACACCTCTGCGGGATAGGGGAGGAATTTGATTTTCCCAAAACCTGGAGAGGAGCCAAATTAACTTGTTCCATATTTGCTGCTTTTAACTGGGTGAAAATGAAGGATTGGAAAAGATAACTGACCACGAGACGGGGCTGAGAATGAGCAGTATCAGGCGATTGTGATGTCACACGATTGCACTGATATGAGTGCTTATCATCCTGATACATATGGGTCAGTAGGGGCATGCTGGCCCTCCTAGAAGGCGGTTATTAGCGTATTGAATGGGCTGACAGCCTACTGTATTGACAGTTATTATGACGAGCAGCGGCAGAGGCCAGATGATGACGTATAAGGAGTTTGCATCCTGGGTGAAACCACATTTTAACATCCAAACCATGATGTTTTTTTCTAACCCTGCCGGCTGTTTATGGTGCCTAAAACACAGGACTTTCACGCGGGAGACTGGAGTTCATGTCCCGGTTGAAATAGCATTTTGAAATCCAAACCATGATGTTTTTTTCTAACCCTGCCGGCTGTTTTCGGTGCCTAAATCTAACGAAAATCAGTGAAATATAGATGTTTTTTGTTGTTTACTTAAAGTAAACTGAAAGCTACCAAACTTGTTATCAGCCTGCATTGAATGGGCTGGTATCATCCACATTCAAGACGCTGATAAGAGCCTTCTGGACCTTCTTGTGTATGAGGATGATAAGCATGTTATTAGTGCATTAAATCGTGTGATAACATTCGAAGTGGGGGGCAGTGTCCTGTTCAATCTGTAACCCATGCTGCACTGCCAGTTCTGGTTCCTGCTTGTCTGGGTCCAGAACTTAACGATTAGCCAATCAGCTCCATGGGCGGGACTAACGCCGCTGTCTAGATGTGTGTTTACATAGAGACGGCATGTCTTCTCAATATCGCCGACATCGTAGTTTGCTTTTACTACGCTCCAGTGGTGTACTGGCTATCTGGCATACCGTGGGCCGGTGGACCGCCAAAAAAGTTTTTCAATTATCGGCCGTCCGGTTTTACCGTTTACCATGTGTGCGTGTTGTGCTTACGTCATAGACTCCACCGTAGCTACTGTTGTGCTTGTAAAACGGTGGAGAAATTGTTTTGAACCTCACAAGCCCTGCGAAATGATTGGTTTCACTGTCAGAATTTGATCGATTCAGTCCGATAACATCTAGAAGAGCCACTAGATTTAATTATTTTGTGTTAGCATGTTAGCATATGGCTGACTGGGAATTAGCTGGCTTTCTGTTGCTTGGTTAGGAAAAAATCAAATCTCTCTCACCCATGGAAATCAGTTATAGTGCAGGTCAGACTGAAGAAACAGAGTGTAACAATTCTGTCTGATATCAGCCAAGGTTACTGCTGCTGTTGCATTCATTCTGACAACGCTGAATTTAATTATTTTTATACTTGAAACACACCTATGATAATTAGTGTAGACCTGCAACATGAGTCAGTGTGGGGGGGGATGAAAAAAAGATTTCCTGTCTGCAGCATCCCCGAATGTCAAAGACGTGTACTTTCATTGCCCGAGTCCATAGCAACGCGAGGTTGTTTGTTTCCATGCTCATAGCAGGAGCAGTGTCAGAAGATGTCACAATAGGAGTGCTCATTCTTTCATCAAATAAAAGACAGCTGGAGCTGGTACAGTTCCTCCAATATGACATGATATATTGTAATTCATTAGTCTGTGTGTAATCTCTTTCTCCAGTCACAGGGACTGACTGAAAATGCTCTCCCATGAATACAAAGTTAACCCGAGCTTCATGCATTTATTCCCCTGAAAGGATGTTTTCGCACAACCTGCATAGATGTAGATGTTTTGATGACATGGGTTTGAGGTTGTGTTTTTGTTGTTTAGTGTTTTTCAGTATTCAGTCCTTGACCATCCTCACCTGAAATCCCAATTATGACCAAGACATTATTGTTTGGTAATTGAACACACCACGCTTCGGGTTCGGTCATCCGTCAGTCTCATTCACTTTCACCCACACGGAAAAAAAGCAAATAGTTCTCTTTTTCACTCGGCGCACTGGGGCAAGAAAAATATTGCTTTGCGGTTAACTTCTAATCAAATTGCATTAGGTTTTCACAGCCTGTGCCCTCACTCCATTTGCACAAACCATCACAGACCTACATGAATTTCACACCCAGGGTGAGGAATACTTGCTTCTTCGCCCTGATAGATTTCCTCCCCCGGACCAACACACACTGCGCGCACACACCGACGCACACATTTTGTGATCAGACAAGCATGATCATGCAGTTACAGCACAGTGGTAAATCATTTTATTTGCAGCGAGTGTGGTTTTAATGACATTTTACATGCTCTGATGTTATTTTTACCAACTTCTGAAATGGACTCTGCTGAGTCTGTCACTGTCATGCCCGTTTTAGAGCGTGGTACTTTAACAGAAAACAGCCCTCATCTATAGTCACGATCTATTTGTCATCGAAACTTGACTTGAAACCACGACACGACATGAAAGTAAATATAGACAGCTGCTGACATTACACCGAGCCGTAAATGAGAACAAATGTAGAGAAGTCAATTCTAAAAGCACTCGCATTAATTTGAATTATTAGCATGGTGATTGTATGGATATTAATTATTGTGGCGCTGCTCTTCAATGTGCTCTGTGAAATAATTGAAAAGTAAGGAGATATGAGCAAGGATTTTTAATAATTAATTACAGCTAAATTATTAATGTGGAAATGTCTTCATTATAATTAACCTCGGACCCACATCCTATAGCCTGCTTTACCATGAGCCTTCTGTCCTCTGCCTGAGAGGCAACGCTCGGTGTCATTTCCTGTATGGAACAAGTCTGAGGCGGGGGCTGATTGGAAATATACTTCAGTGTGTGTGTGTGTGTGTGTCTGTGTGTACATGCATCTGTAAGTGTGTGTGTGAGAGAGAGAGTGCATGCTGGAGACAACAGAGGTGGAAAGTAACATGCACATGTGCTCAGTCAAAGCGTTCTTAGAAAACGTTTGTATAATATCATATGAAAAGTATTGCACAGAAATTCATATTATAT
>JAOVVB010025970.1:2500-15851 GCA_028570985.1 Heterobranchus longifilis | reverse complement strand
CCTTATTACACCATCCAAATCTTCAAAACTTGTCATTTTCAGCGTGTAGGTTGATAACTCGGAGGTTGTTGTTGTTTCCGCAGTGAAGGGACTTTGAGAACGGGAACACGGACTTCCTGTTTCAGGGCCAGGAAGATTTCCCGGAGGCTTTATCCATGCAGTGTTTTTCTGGTAAGCCAGACTATTCCGGCATCAATAAAGTCTAGCTCTCCAGTTTGTTTACATTTTTTAATCTTTGATTTGTACTGGTGCAAGGAGCATCTGACAGCCACTGCCTGGTAAAGATTGATACTTTTCCAAACTGCACACTGAAAACGCATATACTTGTACACACAACAATGAAAGCTGAACGAAAAGTATAAGAAAACAAGAATTTCACAGCATTGAGATTGTTTTAGTTCTTTGGAAGATGGTGTTTGTACCTTGTTTGTGGTGTAGCTGTCCCAAATAATGAGTTTGCCGTCCTGGGAGGCGCTGACCAAAAGCCTGATGAAAAGAAAGAAGATAGCTCAAACTGCAGAACAATTACCAGTCCATTGCCAATTTTGGATAAATAGTTTATCACACTTTCATCTAATTCTGTGATGGATATGTTCCTGTATATATTCATTATATACTTGGTACTCAGTTCCCATCATGATCTGTGACCCTTGCTAATGCAAATAACAGTGACTGACACACATGTGAGGGTATGGTTTATTTTTGTTTGAACATTTTGAATATTTGAATAGAATTTTGCTGTGCAGACTCTACTTCAGCCTTCTTCAAAACAGATAATAAAAACTGCAAAAGCCACAACAGTGAATTAAAAAACGTGGATTAACTAACAGACAGTTTAAGCAGTTAAATCATGTTTGGTAATTAATATAAAAGCTTTTAATCCAGTACCTGTATACCAGATACAATATGTCACAGCATTATTTTAAAGCTGCTGCTGCTGTATCAACATCACAGACTGGACAGTGCTAATGGTAAAATGGACTGATCCAGAGAGCTGGTGCATACTGATTCATTTCTGTGTAATTCTAATACACTATTAAGTACTTTCCAGACCATTTATATACTTTCAATATTTTATGTGCCACAAAAACACAGCCTGCATGGTACGTGCAGTTATTCTAATAGGAATGGTTACAACCCCTGTTTTGCATTCTAGAGACTGCTCTCCGGTACCTCTGTGGCTGTGCTCTGCTATCTGGGTGAATCCAATAAGAGTAACCACAGTGACGGTCCCAATACACAGAGGACCAGGAGAAGGAGTGAACACACCAGAGCCTGCAGGGACTACGCAAATCTTAACTACCGGGCTGGCAGGAACGCACTCACATGTGCACACTCCAGCAGATAATAAGCCAGGGACAGAGCGGTCTGTGCTGGGAATTCTCATCTCAAAGAACACAAAGCATCAACTTCCCAGCCTTAACATGAACACATTCAACTCAAATTATCGAAGATGATGTTAAAAGTAGGGAAACGTACTAACTTCGGATCGGGCCCCACATTAACTTCCAGTGCAATGTGAGCGAGCGAGCGAGGAAGTGTGTGTGTGTGTGTGCGTGCGTGCGTGCGTGCGTGCGTGCGCGCGCGCGCATGCGTGCGTGCGTGTCAGCTGGGAGACGATGATGCAATGCGTGGAGGAGCTCACCTTCTTGTCAGAACAGAGCTCTGACAACATGGTAGGGAACAGACTCCCAATGTTTGGAAAGACCTGATTTTTGAATTTACAGTCAGTTTGTTTTGCTTGTTTGAGTAACTGTGATGCTGTCAAGTGACAGTCAAACACAAAGAAAGGAGTGTGTGAGTGTGTGTGTGTGTGTGTGTGTGTGTGTGTGTGTGTGTGTGTGGCTGGTTTTGTTCAGCTAAAGTGAACATAAAAACATAAGATGTAGCCACAGTTTCAATTTCTTCTAATGTTTGCCATTCTTGTTCTGAACTTCAGCTTCCATGGTAAACCACATTTAGGTTTTAAGAGTACAACATTAGAGGCAGCAATTAACAGACTAATATCAATGGTTCATAAGGCAGGGTTGGAAATGCTGGTAAAATATGAAAGTGGCTGCTAAATTTGCTTCACTCACCAGCCAAAAAAACAATGGCAATCTACTGAGTTTGGTATCCACCAGCCACAGGGGCAGGTGGACAAATAAGTTAATTTCCAACCCTAACATTCCACTGATTCATATACTATATCGCTTGCAAAACTTCTATCTATTAAATTCATTGCAGACGTGGTATTTTAGGTAGGGCTCAACGATTTGGAAAAAATATCTAATTGCGATTATTTTTGACTGATGTTGCAATTGCGATATGATTTATAATATTGATAGAATTCTCATTTATTGCATCATTATTGCCATTTTCATTGAAAATATATTATAATGATCATGGTTTTGATCATTTTTGTGAGGAAGTGTACCAAACAAAGATTTTTTCTTCAGTCTGTAGAATTCAACCACTACACTTCATTCAGAATGCTATTTTGCACATATTCTTTAACAAATATTGTGCCTCCTGCAATTTGGATATTGCACTAGTCCATACTGTGATTTTTGATAAAATTCTGATTAATTGTTCAGCTCTAATTTTAGGTGTGCTGCAATGAATATATTATATATAATAAAATAACTGAATACTAAGAAATCAACATTGATTTGCAAATTATCTCAATTCTACACCCGAGGAAACACAAGAAGGCAGCTGTAACAGGAGCAGTATTACATCAGCAAAGCCATAAAAACAACAACAACGACAAAAACTAAATAACTGTGGGGTCAACTGTGGATATGAAGAAACCTTTTCATGTGGGACATGAGTTATGACTCACTGATTTCATGAGGATAGGGGTTATCTAGTTCAATCGTTATAATTCAAGCTCCCTCTGTTGACGCCAATACCAAGTACTGTTGTACCAAATGCTAGTAAAAAAAAAAAGGAAACACTTTTTTTCTACCAGAAAACAATGTTTTGTGGAGACTACAATGTCAGATTGCTCACATGCATTGAAATAAAACAGGAACAAACCTGTCTCATGTTGTATTAGTAAGGCGCTGACATAAAAGTTGTTTGCAAAGGGCAGTAAAAGTAAATCTGGGCATTAATAATAATGAAAATATATATAAATATATATTTAAGCAATATCACACAAGAGGGAGTGATGTTGTACTGAATATCATCACGGCCGTGATTCGGTTGAAGATAACAGCCGTGATGACATTCAGCACATCACAACCTTGAGTGTGTTATTGCTTTTACACAACTTCTACAAGCACCATTTATTAGTTAACACAGTAATAAGTGACAGCAGATTGTGATTTGTTTGTAACGCATAAACCTTCTCCTGCACACTAGCGTTAGCTTGCTAAGCTACTTTGTGTAAGTCTACACATTACCTCAGGCCACCTACTTTGTATCATGTACATTTGTCTACATTTACATCTACTTTTACATTTATTGATATAAGATGTCTGTTGACATTCGCTTTGGTGGCATGTGTGATTCCGATGAGTTAACAGCTGATCAGACAGTAACGTTACATTGCTTAATCATTTGCTGCTCTCTATGGGTGGTCTCCAGTAACATTTTAGCGATCAGACTTTTTAGCCTTTGTAATTGTTTTCAATGGGAGAGAAGCTTTTTGCTCGCTGCTTTTGCGTGGCTGATCGCCTCGCGGTTTTCCACTCTATACAGCGTACCAGAAGCTGCCTGAGGCAGGCTGCAACAGACAGCTCCAGGTCCTGGAGGTTTGCACTCAAGTATCCAGGCGTTTTTCCTCCTGCCGTCCTCTTTTGACAACCATTCATAGTTCAACTCAAATGTTATTTGCAGAAATGTGTTCATCTTTGCAGTGCAAAGTTTGTTACAATCTAAGATAGATAACGACCATGAAAACCCCTGTAAAGCGGAGTGATACGTCTAGTTAAAAGTCCCAGTGATGTTGTGCTGTATATCAGCACTCATGGAATGCCTCTTGTCCAATCAAATTGCTTGGTCAGAACTAACTGTTGTATAATACTGGTTAACGAAGGGAAGTGGAACCAACTGATGTTTTTTTTCCCCTCAAACTGTTGGAAACTCACCACAGACTGAATCAAAGTAGTGTCTCCATGGGCCTAAAAATAGCACACTTAGCCTAGACTACGGGTCAAAACATCTTCATGTGACCTTCTTTCTGGGTGGCTGAATCTCAGCAGGTAGTCTAATAAATATCCCAACTCCTCTGGGAGGTGAAACATTAACAGATGAAACAAACAAACAGGAAGAGCTGACAGTGGGTAAACACAGCGGTAGACTTTTTTCTGAGTTATACGGACTGGAAGGATGATGAGGTGACATAGCAGTTTGCAATGGTCTCTCTGTGGACTGACGCACACCAGCACCACAGTGATTAACTTGTTGGTTGCTGAGGTGTGTGTACAACTCTAGGGAAAATATGTGAAGAGAGGAGTGTTTTTTTCATCTGCCTTGGCCATCTAGCCTGAACACAGCTCTAACAAAAGCTGACTCCATTTTGAGTATTTTCCCTACCCACATACCCCGCCCCCAATGCACACAAACACGGCACACATAGACACACAGCACAGTAGACATACTCAAAGATAGAGTGACTGATGCATGCCCATTCAACAAAAAAAAATGCATTACCTATTGTGCATGTGCACAAAAATCCTGATGTTGAATTGTTTGAACACTGAGTATATGTTAATGTGATAGATGAAAAGAAAAAGACCTGCTTGTGGATGGAAGAGTGAGCTATTGTGGAATGTCGTGAATTGACGAGGGCCCTCAGGAGAAGTAACTCGCACAAAGACGGTCAAGCTTGCTTTTATATCCATTTCCTGTATTTAGGCGAGGGGGGAGGCTGGGCTGATGGGATGAAATATTTAGTTAATGGACAGAATGGAGTTGAATGAGATTACCTCGAGTCAGTGCCCCAGTGCATGGCATAGATTTTAGCCAGATGCCCCCTCAGTGTCCGTCTAGTGCGCATCTGAATTCGGCCAACAGGGTCGATGTTAGCTGTGATCTAAACGAGATTAAGATGAGAGAAAAAAGTCACTTTGAGACCGCTATATATTTTGATGCTATTAAACAAACATCAAACTTCAAACAAAGTAGTGAGGTGGCATTTATATTTGTTAAAGATTGAAAGGCACAATTAAACATATGACTGACAAAAACATAAAAAGAGTGCAGTCTTCAAATCATCCAGCATATTTTATAATAGATTTTTATCATAGTTAAATGAATAATGGTGATGGTACAAATTTCTTACCTGAGACAGGGTAGCATCCGCACACGCTTTCCTGGCATCCTGAAACACAACAACCCAGTTAAATCTGTTTCAGCCCACAAATGCTTCACAGTAAGTTTAAATGTCCCACATTATGCTCATTTTCAGGTCCCTACTTGTATTTTTGGTTTCTACTAGAACATACATGTTTAAATGTCAAAATCTCACACTGTCTGTCTGAATATACCTGTATTCACCCTCGGTCTGAAACGCTCCGTTTTAGCGCCCGTCTCTTTAAGCCCCTCTAGTGAAGAAGCCCAGTCTGCTCTGATTGGCTTGTGGAAAAAATACGGCGGACCTTTGCAAAGGTCGTTCTCAAGCCGTGGGTGGAGATAATCAGATGGGGCGGTATATTCTAATGAGAATGCATGTGACGTAAGAAGGGGAGCCAAATCTGAATGGCTTGTTAAATCATGTTTTCTGATGGCAGCTCACAAAAAACTGACTGGGTTGTCTTATTTCAGTTTGTGGGTTGGTAGACACTCCAGACAACCAAATGTATGTGCACAAGCACTGAAAAAGTTAGTTTTTCATAATATGTCCCCTTTAAATAGGTTCTGTGTTGCAAACCTAAATACTTTTTGAGTACTATCCAATAAACCAAATTCTGTTTATAGCACAAAGTGTACTGAAAAAGTATAGTTGCAGTACTTGCAATGAAATTAGCCCCATGTATAGCTCGTCTGTCACAAACTTGTATTATATTGTAGTTCAAAAGCCAGTGGGGCTCCTTCACTACTAAATGTCAAAATAAAATAATAAATCTATAATTGTGTGATCTCAGCTTAACTGTGTTGTGACAGTAACCATTTAAAAAATAAATGTCATTACACAATTATGTAGCAATACAAGTGAGAAAAATGAAAGCATTTAAACTCTTCACCATAACAATTAAGATGGATTCTCATTAAGTTGAATATCACCGCAATGATGCTAATGGGAAGTCTGTACGGGCTTTAGCAGACAGCCTAATGTCGCAGTAATCATCTGTGAAATATAGTACAGTGGCTCATGATGGAATATTATCATCCCACTTCAGTCTTCGGTGGCTGATTTACAGCATTGAGACAATAACGACATGTATTAACATACTGTCATTGGCTATAAAACCTGTAAAAGCATTTGGATCTCCAAACACTTAAAGACAGAGCTGTGTTTTGAAGTACAAACACCCTTTCTTATCCAGCAGGCTAACTCTGAATGGCTGGAATGGCTTCCTTTGTGCCATATCTTTATAATGTAAACATGGAGAAGCATCAAAAGGAAGCTTCTCAGTAAAAAATCTGCTTTCATCAACACCAGTTTGAAATATCAGTCGCTCGAGCACAAAAGTTAATTAACAAAATGTCAAACTAACGGAACAAAAAAAAAAATCAGAAAAACAGGCAGACTTGGGGGCATTGAAGGACTTACTCTGATCTGGTTCTTGAGCTGCTCAGCCTCCTGGCGTAGCTGATCCAGTTCACTCATTTTCCTCTGCTAATGGTGTGCTTCGCTCCGCCGCCTAGACTCTTGCTGATCTGGAGGAGACAAGAAATAAGAGGCTCAACATACATACCATCATCATCTCATACAGGTGATAATACACAAAATGTACAGTTAAGTAACTTATACTGTTGCCTTTTTTTTTTTAACTCAGAATGCTAGTGCACCAAATGACATAAGTGTAAAAAACATTATGTGCTTCATCTTCTGTGATGAATTTATGGATATGGCCAAAGTCTTCTATCCTGATATAGGTCATTTTATATCTCAATAACGATATATATCACGATATAGCATGTTTTCTGGTCATTTAATAAAATAAATCGTCTATATGAAACAACCACATGGTAAAAGCCTATTTTTGTACACTCCTGTGTGAATTAAATAATGAAAGCACCAAGTATTTTCTAATTCAATTAAGAACAAACTTATTATAATTCTAATAATTAATATAATCAACTGAAATTATAGAGATTTTTTTCCAGCTATACACTGACTATGTTTACATGCATGCACACAAATGTACATCAGTATGCGCTTGTTATTATCCATTTAGCCGACATAATAGTCTATCACGATATATCAAAATATAATTTCATCACGATACGATTCCATTGAAAGATGATAAATTATCATATTGAATTACAGCGGAGGATCACATAGTATCTCTTCAATCCAATCTGTAAGGCCCAGACAACGTCGCAGGGAATCACACCAGCCCAACACTTTCTAGACAGCTCAAGACTTGTCCTTGCCAGCTTGAAACTGTTACCTAGCAACAAGCACTGAGCAGCTACTTTAGGCTTAAGATAACAATTTTGAGGATGATGTTGAATTTGTTCTCACTCCCCTCACAAACAATAGCAAACCCTTGGGCAGCAATTTGGCCACACTGAACTGAGCAGTTGATAACCAGCCAAGGCAAAAATAAATAATAAAAGAGTTTTGTTTTTTTAAATCCACTCAGCCATAAGGGAGCAAAACATACCCCTTATTGACTGTCAAAAGAAGCAAGGGTTAAGAGTCCAGATATCAAGAAAGCAGAGGAGCAGACCAAAAGACCAGCGTGGGTTTCGTTGCGCTACTGGAACCCTGAGGTGCTCAGATGATGGGCAGTGTTGGATGAAGCGGTCAACGCTCTGGCCTCTGGACTGTAAACTCTCCTCCAATGTCATCCCTGTAATCCTGGGACACAGTTGATTCAGCTCCTCCAGCCAAATCCGGTTAAGACAAAACCTGCTGATGATCCTAAAAGCAGTGGCTATCCCGCTGACCCCAATCCTCTGGTTGACGCTCTTAGCACTGACACTTTCACTCTCCATAGAAAGAAGACAAAATGCTACTGAAAAGAAAAAGACTATAGTAACAATTATGAACTCTGGCTTACAGGCCTGTAGGCATGTTGGACACTGATGGGAGACGCAGGGCAAGCGATGCAATCATTACTACTTTAAGTGCCTGCATAAGTCTCAGCAAGTCCACAGACCAAACTTTCCAAAAACAGCTGTCCATTGAAACTCCAGGATGATTTATAATTTCAGTGACTGCATCCAGTGAAGTCAATTAACAAATGGATGCTCTCTCCTCTCACTCATATCAAGGACCAATCACCCTCACAATTTTCTAAAACTAAATTCCCTTATAGGAAACACTAAGTAACATCACTGCCCATCTGTTGAATACAAGCCAACTACAGTAACATTACTGCAAACACACCTTACCTCGCTGTTTCGATATGGGTCCTTTGTCCTACGGAGTGTTAAGACCTTCTGAATGAACACCTTATCCTTCAAGCGCCTGACATCTCAGTAGCTACCTGTCACCGGATTGGCTAGCGCTGCTAAATGAGTCTGCATCTGAGCAAGGCGCCTTAACCCCTAATCTTGGTGATAAAAACATCTCATGGTAATATCACAGGCTAATTCTTGTCTTCTTTGTAATAGCCCTCTGTGTAAGAGGTAATGTAACCCACAAGCAAAGCCATAAGGTTGATGAAGTTCAGGTTAGAGTGATTCATATACATTGCAGTGTATGAATAATTCAACGACCACTATACTTCCAATGCTGACAATTCTTCCTTCACATCAAATTATTACATACAGTACAACTAAAAGAACCTTGCCCCTAAAGCCTTATATTACAATCCAACAAGTTTGTTTACATTTTCAGTATTCTTGTTTTTGCCTCATTTTAATTTGGATTAAAATGCCACTGAAAGGCAGAATTTCATGCTGCAAGTAAGTGATTCAGATATAGCACTTGGACTTCAGGCACTGCTGTTGATTTTTTGTTTTAGAAAACTTAAGTAACCTTATTGGTTACTTAACCCTAAGTAACCAATCCTAAGGTATCCATTGTAAACACTGTTGTCTCTCTGATATGTTTGCCCTGGTCTGCAGAGGAACCATGCAAAGGGCCACAGATACTGCTCCCATAAACATACTTGCTCCTGAGGTAGTGTTTGCCCATGGCCCAGGGACTATGGGGGTGGAGTCTGTAGTGCTACACGTTGCTGACTGGTCACGCAAGTGAACAGCATCCACTGTCTGCAAGCAAGCACTGGTTGTCCTGGCTTTAAATGACAATGCGGAAGAGGACACAATCAGTATATACCCTTTGCAGTCCTTTGTGGGCTAGAAAGTTGTTTATTGAAGTGTCTGGAAATCATATGATTACATCATATTTACTAGGTGTCAGGTGTCCATTAGCCACTAGTCTATCACAAAAACTATACAAATAAAAGAGTGGACTACTACAGGATGTTAAAAAAGGAAGCAATGGCATGGTGTTTTTGGAAATTGAATTGATGACTCAATGGTTAACAGGCTGTCTTTCAGTTTTAATTTAAGGATCTATAAATCCATATTGAGTGCACCCCATGTAGGCTGAGTCCTGCAGCGGCCTGGGTTCAAATCCGACCTGCAGCCCTTTGCTGCGTGTTGTCCCCTCTCGCTCCCACCTTTCCTGTCAATCTTCAAGCTATACTACATAAAGGCACAATGTCTCAAAAAAATCTTTAAAAAAAACCACCCTGCCAACTTTTGTGCACCAAAGTTAGATAAAGTCATATATTTGGTTGCAAAAACTCCACACTTAAAGGGGAACTACACCCATGTTCAACATGTATAATTTATATGTTATTCCTATGGTCTAAGATAGAAAAAATATTAATAAACATGAACAACTCTCTCCCAAATCCAAAGTTTGTGATGGTATAACATTGAGGGACATGTTCTGAGTATATGGGTACATTTTCTGTTTCAGAACTGACAACACTAGATTAAAGCTTGTTTGGGCATAAAAAAGAAAAAACATTCTGTGGCTGCACAGAATCAGTCTCCCATTCATGGGTTGCATCTGAAATGTCATACTAAGATGCTATTTAGTATGCTAAAACTGTATGTGAGATTTTTTAGTATGTCTGGAACTGTAGTACAAAACCAATAGTAAGCAAATTGTAGAGCATACTATTTCAACTGAGGCTCTCAGTGACATGGAAATTACAGCTTGGTGCATCCGAAAAGATACATACTGCTGTTTATTTACACAAATTATGTAAGTTGAATGATAGTATACATATAAATATGTAGTGCATAGTATGCAATTTTGAACGCAGCCAGTGTCTATAGCGTAGCTCCAGACTTTCTACTTGATGACATCACAAGTCTGGGACTTACTTCTCTGGTTTTTGAGAGAGAGTAGCTCATGTTCACAAATATTGATTGAACTTTCCTAGGACATGGAAATAACATACTGGAATTCTTACTTTAGGTGATGTTCCCCTTTAAAAACTGCTAGAAGTCTAGAATCCATTTACACAAGTAAAGGCTAGATATCTTTTCTGGCAATGCCTCGCCAGGCCTGTACTGCAGCCATCTTCACTTCTTTCCTGTTTTAAGGGCCTTTTTGTTTTCACGTTTGGCTTAAACAAGTGAAACACATGCTCAGTTGGGCTGAGGTCAGGTGATCGATGCAGCCTATCAAGAACATTCCACTGTTTGGTCCCCAAATTGGGTCAATTTCAGACTGCTTTGTCTGAATGAATTACAAATATGTATGCTTTACTCATTGGCCTCTGTGTTCAAGAATAACCTGGCCTCTAAAATACAAAAAATCCAATATCAAGTTAATGTCTAATCGATGAAATGTAGAAGAATTTCTACTGACAGAAACATAAAATAAGGCAGTAGTCTTTACTGGGAATTGGTATTAGAGGTGTGATTCAGAGGACTCTTTTTCCCTTGTGCTGGTGGTGGGAGTGTTGAAACCACTGGCAGCCCAACAGATAGAGCCTCGGCTTCGCTGCCTTCTCTTTCTGCCAGCTATTTTTAGAGAGGTGGTGGGGGAGGAGGAGGAGAAAGAGGAGGAGGGAAGCAGACTTCACATTTTCCAGCCACTCCTATCAGCTTCGACATCTCGAGCACAACACAGTGACAAGGAGAGAGGAAGTGTAATTCGACTCCACACACTAACACACTTCATTGGTATTTCTCCTTCCCATATGGCAATGACCATGCATTCACCATTAATTTTCACACCATACAGACTTTTTAGTGGGCTAGTGAGCTTCTTAATCAGAGATCATTTCTTTATACAGGGCACAGGGTGAGAAAACAAATTGGGGGTTGACATCTTCTCTACAAAACTTAATTTAAAAAAAGGAACATTTGTGGATTTCAGAAAGCAAATTTTAAGATTGATTAATCATTTTAAATAGTAACTTGTATTAAATTTCTCTTTACCTTTGAATACATTGTTTCATAGTTCTGAAACCATAACTGTGCAGTGTTCTGGAAAAACGCATCAAGGCTTATTAGACAATATGTCCAATTGCATCATCCAGCACATACTGTATTACTACACTTTTTTGCACAAATAAAAGTTGACCTCTGATAACTAGATTGAGGATACTTCTAATCTCCACATTTGAATATTTAAAAAAAAAAAAATTGTAAACTACTTGAGGACAACTTAATGATAAATTAAAAAAAAAAAAAATAGATGGCTAAATATACACAGTAGGGCAGCAGGCGTGAAAGGATATAAATCACAGGATGGTCTAGTGGGGTTTGGCAGTACAGTGTTTCCCATTAATTACAGAGACTATGGCGGTACACCATAGTATCATAATGAACCAAAAATATTTTTACACTTCTCTTAACATAAACGAAACATTGTGTTTTGTGCCGTTGCTTCAGCAAACACTGCATGAAAAACTGCTGACCGCAGTGAAAAACACGGAGAAGACACACCGAGCGCATCAAAACCACAGAGCCAGGCGCGCAGACACCTTCGTGCTACTGTGCTAAAACTAAGCAAGAATGATATAATAAACAACGCTATGGGATAGAAAATCTTGTCTTATCTTCTGACCTGTCAATGGAGCTTAGTAAACACTATATGCCCACGATGGGAATATAAACCTAATTGATTGATTACTTATTTCACCGCTCAGCACACCGTGGGGCTTTATAGTAACATGACGTTTAATAATAATAATGATGATTGAGATTTTACCGTGATGATGGTCTGCAGAAACATGATGAATAACGCTCTAAATATCAACAGCCGTGCGTAATGTCAGCAGCCAGTCGTCGGTGGGACACAATCTGTGAAACTTCACTTTCTTTATTTCTCACCGACAAGTCTGATGAGTGGTGGAGCGAGCAAGTATCCATATGCAAATGGGTATTTAAGTGCTGTTGGATTTAACTTTCTACATCCATTTATGGCAAACTGTGGGGTGTGAGGTTTGTGTATGTGCGTGCAGCTCCATAATGATTGAAATTTATGAAACAGAATCAGACATAACATTACACACAGCTTTATAAATCTGAAGAAAAGAGTGTGTCTGCATATTTCTGTCTTTGTGCTTACACACAGCTTTAGTCACAAATCTACACAGTTTTTTGCATGTGGCCCCTGGCATCACTGCATGACCTGAGAGATTGACATCAGACACTTTTTTGAAAATGATCCACTCAAATAGGTGCCGGTCTCAATCTGGGAGGTCCCGGATCCTGTTCCGACAGGATCTGGCACAAATAAAGCCCTGACCTGCGCTAAACTCGGTATTCTCTCCCATGCTTTGTGGGTGTAAAGTACTACCGTGTAAACACCAGTCATAGCTTCTTCTTTGCGTTTTAATGATGGCTGACAAACCACTTTATAGTTGCATTATCGCCACCTACTGGCTGGAGTGTGTAGGAGTAGATTGGCAGGAAAAAAAAACAAAATCAAAAATGTTCTCTATTACTCATGTGACTTAAAATAATTAGAAGATTGTGTTCTTTCTATGATGTCAGTTTACCCAATGTACATCTATACAACCAGTGTGTTTATGATTAAATTGTTTACTAGAGGACAAAATTGTTAGTAATAGTAGTTAGTAATAGTACAAAGATCTAGCCTCTTAATTTTGCATTAATGTGCACCAGAATGATGCATTTAACTTTTAAAATGTACAAAATGTTCTTCCGGATGGGGTCCGGGGGGCACCCACCATAAGCTCCTGAAATTCTGTAGGAAACACTGAGGCGCCTCACCGAAACATAATTTTTGGAATATTTATTACAG
>JAOVVB010025969.1:0-30764 GCA_028570985.1 Heterobranchus longifilis | reverse complement strand
TTGTATGTTGAGCCACGTTTAAGACGATTTTCTGTCACAACAGACAATAAAGTTTTCTGAATCTGAATCTGAATCTGGTTTGAATTTACAAAACTGCAACTGTAGTGAAGCATCATACAGTAGTTAACAGTAGTCAATAAAGATTCTTTGGGGAAAAAGTGCTGTCTATACGCTTTACCATGAGCTCATGTTGATATGATACAAAATGTACAAATGTGACATATCTGTGGTTTATGAAATGTACAAATGTAACATATCTGTGGTTTATGAAATGTACAAATGTAACATATCTGTGGTTTGCAGAAACGCACAATGCCAACATTTATTCTGGCAATTGGGTTGCCAAACAAGCTCATAGTTGACTGTGAGGAGCTGAAGTCTCTCATATAATAATGACAACAAAGCCAACATATTTTATATTCAATTTCAGTCCTACTTACCGAGCCCTCAGTATGCTTCTGTAGTTTGAGATATGACAGAGGAGAGGAACAGAAGGGTAATTTGCTAATGGTGTCTGCTCCTTTGCCTTTTGGGGTATACATTATTAATTCCACTTAAGTCATACAGTTATTCATTCAGTAGATAATTAATAGTCTCCCTGGCAAAAAGAAAGCTAATCCACCTCCAACAGAAACAGAAAGTCAAGGATTTTACTCTCTCTGTAGAGCTGCAAATCCGATTATGGCAAAAATCATAAACATGATTATTTTGGTCAATCTTGAGATTATTTAACACAGTTACTCATTGACTTTGAAAACATCATGCATTGAACTGTTTTTAGGCATTTGTGTTGTAACGTTCTCTGTTTTTTGCTCCCTTATTGTTTGGTCACAGACCACTTTGCGATTGAATTCAACAAATTGGTCATATTTCCTTGTGGTGCAGACACCACCGTATAACAAATCTTCCACAGTATTTGTTGTTGTTGTTTGTCAGAGTCCTTGAAACCAAAGTGTTTCCAAACAGCTGAATTGCTTTTACCTTTCTTGCTCTCTTTACAAATTCAAATTGTAAAATGGAATGTGGCACCACAATGGTTTTTATCTCTATTATCTTGTTTAAATAATTGTTGGAAGCCATGATTGAAAATGAAATTGGATTGATCGGCCAGCCCTATCTCTCAGTTACATGAAGTCCATTGACCCTCATTAAGAAGACTTTAAGCCAAACTCCATTTCAGTGTCCATCAGTTCCACCTCTCACCTTTCCTCTGATGATCGTCTGCTGGTTTGATTGATTGTTGACTAGCACTGACACCTGTATCAATATTTAATATCCAACACACTTGTCAGTGAAAAGTTCAGTCGCCTGCTGTCTGACAGGCAGTCAGCTCCCCTGAGACGGAGGATTTTATAGGTTTAATATCAGTCACGAGCTTTTTACAATCCACCTCTCCATTCTGATGGATTGAAAGTGCCACATAAAGCTGCTGTGCACACTCCTCTCTCAAGTACCTGCGTAAAATGCATTCCTGGGTTCAAATGGGGTTTGGGGTAGAGCTGCTGTAAGTGTCCATCAATTCAAATAGGAAGTATGAGTGCAATACCCAGTCTTTACTTTAGTTCTTTCTGGCCTAAACAAGCAGCAGCAGTATAATAAGAATGGACATAACAAGAGTGACGTCACCCATTGGTTTGTGGACTCCCATTTTGAAGCCTCGAGTGTGGGCACGACCTGATCACCATCTTACGCTTTTGAAACCAGACGTTACATTAACAGGTTAAGGGACAGGGGGGAGGATGATGCGGCAGACACGGTGTGGTGACATTTCAATGGTGCCACGCTAAGCTGAGCTAACTGCTAATGAGGGAAAGTCTGCAGATTTTCAACCAGCTGACGTGAATTCTCTGGTGGATTTTTAACAGCGGGGGGAGAGGGGAGCTCCGGACGCTCATGCAGTGCCTCCTGTCACTGCAGTGACAGGAGGCAGCTAACGCTAGCGCTCGCTAGTTAGCTTGGTTAGCACAGTGCTACCGAACGCTGAACAAGACATTTTTCGGCGACCAAAGTGTTACAATAAAAAACAAACACACTGTGAAAGGGTCAACGTTGTAAGACGAAAACACAGACAACAGTCAACAGGCTTTTTGCACCCGCTGGTATCACCGCCTGCTGGCCATAGGACAGAATGCAAGGCACTTCCGCATTGGCCTCACTCTTCTTCACTTCCTCTTTTTTACTGTCTATGGGTGCAATACTTTACAGTAGTACACCACCAAAGTATTTTGTTAATGTAGCTTTTTAACTATAAATGTTAATATTCAATTGGCTTTTAATTGAGGCCTACTATAATGTGTTTGTGCAGTTCAAGACCAGGTCACAAATTTGTAATAGTTTTCAGTTGTACTTTGATGACTCAGTTTTGCGTGTCTCTCTCTCTCTCTCTGTCTCTCTCTGTCTCTCTCTCTCTGTCTCTCTCTGTCTCTCTGTCCCTCTCTGTCCCTCTCTGTCTCTCTCTGTCTCTCTCTGTCTCTCTGTCCCTCTCTGTCTCTCTCTGTCCCTCTCTGTCTCTCTCTCTAGGTATCCCCCAGGAGTGGTGAGCTTGCCAGCTGGCGGCCTCCCGCCACCCGTCGAAGGCATCGTGCCCAGCGCAGTGCCCATCACACACACCCTCCCGCCTGCTGTCTCACACCCTCCTCATGCCCCGTCCCCCGGACAAAATACAGTCAAGCCACCAGAGGGCGACAGAGAGCAGCATCCAAATGACCAACTGTAGCCACACACACACAGACACACACACATGCTTGCCTGTGTTGTCTGATAACCTGAGGAGGTTGGCACGGCAACCAGGATCAAAGTGATAAGCTCCCTAGTGACAAGTTGTTATCAGACAGGTCCACAGTGTCAGGTGGACAGGTTGAGGTCCCAATAACAATCGATTCACAACTTTCTGGCAAATTGGTTCCCAGCTGCCAGTTGTCACTCCAAAGAAGAAGAAGAAGAAGAAGAAGAAGAAGATGATGATGAAGAGGAGTGGACAGCTGTCAGATGCTCTAATCAAAGAGTGAGACAATTGTCCTCTGCTCCAACCAGAAGTCCTGAGAAAGACTGTAAAGATCCACAGGTTGATCTTCACATAACATCTACAGTATAGTCGAGTTTCCGCCAGAAGTTTAAAAAAAACAAAAAACAAAAAATCTGTTGATTTGGGAAGAAAAAAAAATACTGAATCAAATTCTGCTGTCTTAGACTGTAGTGTGTCCAAAGTTAGAGGGGCGGGTTTCATGTCTTTCTCTCTTTTTCTGTGTCCTTTCCTTAGTTTGATGTACAAGCAAAAGTAGTAGGTTATGAAATGAATGTAACCTGTCTGTGTACAGTTTTTAGACTTACGGCAAGGAGATACTGATATTTGTATTCCAGTCTTAACAAAAACAAGGGTCTATGTAGCCAAACTGGTTTGAGAATACAATATCTGTTTTTGTTTTATGTGTCCCCAAATTAACAAGCCCCCCCCATCCCCACCCCAAAAAAGAGGCAGCTTTTTGCACACCATCTCAGGAAATTCAGTTTCCGCAGTTGGTATATTATTTTTTACATTTGTTTTAAAAAATCCTCTTTATGCCACTTAGTGCTTTTGTTTTTCTACCTGCTTGCCTTTTCGTGTCCTGCAACATTAGATTAAAAAAAAGAACTTTAACAAGAGCTAAAGTTGATCTAATGTTTGCTTTTGTTTGTTATGTTTAAGGGGCATGTGATTTTGCTCTTGGGACTTGTGTAAATGTTTGACCCAAATCGAGGGGGTTGCAGGAGAAAAGGCTGTAGGGAGGTGGCGTAATGGTATGCTTGGCTGGGACAACTTCATCCCTAGTCGCCATTTGAATTTAGAAAATAAGAGTGGCTGGGTAAATTACTTTCAAGGACAAAGCAGGTTGTGGACAAGGCAATGCACTGAGTTTGTAGCAGCTTACAGTTTGAGAAACAGTCTCATAAAAAGGTTATTATCTTTGTCGTCTTCATGTCTAACGATCCAGTACTTCCACTATTACACATATTAACTGTCCAAGTCATGGAGCATGCACAGTTCAGCACACTGAGGTTTACAAATGATGCACAGCATTGGTGAATCAGTGTGTTACTTCATGCTATGCTATGGATCCATCATCAGCTAACAGACTTGTGAAAAACTGCATCAACAAACTCTATATATCAGTTATTCAACTGCTTTCTGCCAAAACAATTTGTGGTTCCTATTTGAAGTTAAACTCAGTTGTACAGATGTCGCATCTAGTTAAGGACAGGTCATGGTTACTGTAGTGATGGGCAAAAATGAACGAGCAAATCTAAAAACTCATTTTAGTGCCCGGTATGTAACTGTCGAACCGTTCAAACGTACTAGTGCTCATTAATCTCTCTGCCGGTAACAAAGGATACTGCTCAGTCACTCAAAACACAGAACTTGTAAACACAGTATTTGTTTGTCCAATGTGCATGTACGTTTGACGGACTGTGTCACAGAGAAACTGACGCCATGATTTGCAAAAAGTATTAAAACTCGAAAGGTCCGATACATTTACATGTATCAACTTGACGGAACCGATACCGTGAAAAGAGTCGGTCTGCCCGTCACTCGGTTACTGACTGACGAGCAACAGTCGTGTTCTTGAAGTCAGGTCAAACTTTCATATTTTTGATCCGCTCCCAAATCGACCTGTTAAGACTTAAAAAAAAAATACTCTATGGCTTGTCAGTTTGATCAACTTTCAACAAAGTAAAGACATTTCATGATAGCATGCCAGAACGTACCGATTTCTCCAATCTAGTATCCCTTTAACATTTCATGATGGGTCCTTCCCGAGTATACCGTTGAGCCACCCTCTGTGGCCTCTGTGTCTATGTGTACATATGGTGTTCTGCCTGCCTGTGTCAATGTGACTTGGTTGTATCTGTGTCTAAAAAAGCAGCACTGGGAGGAGGGGTGATGGCTAGTACTCTCCACAAGGCATCCTTACAAAGACTGCCATCGAAATACGCAACTAAACACTATGTAAAAAACTAAAAATGCCTAGAACTACACTTCAAATCTAAGCCAACAAACTGGCCCAGTAATCTATGCTTTTACTGGTTACATTGTCACCATGTAAACAAGATGTTGTTACATCAACAGTAAAATATCTGAAACTCTTTTTCTATCTGGAGTATTTATAACTGATTCCAGTTGTTGTTGGCGTTAGCAGACCAGCTAAGTGACGGTGCTTTTTGGACCCCCTTCTACCAGCAGCTGAGTAGTAAAAACAGTTCACTGTTGCCTACCTGGTCTTCTTCATGGTGAGGTAGTTAAGAGTAGCAATCAGGGATGGAAATTTCACTGCCCATTGGTGAGTTCTCACTGGCCAGAATCTGAAGGGTTGTCTAGTACAGAAGGTACTGAGGTGACATTCAAATATCAGACTAGAGCCCCGAAATGCTGTAGTAGTTTTTAATTTTACTCTTTATCTGTTTTCTCACATGGACCATGTCTGGGGAATCAGGTCCAGAGTTGCCCTTTCACACATGTAGCACACAACAGGAGATTGTCCGTGTCGAACGCAAACCTCCGTTTGATTTAGGCGAGGGGTGGCGCCTGGGTAGAGCGTGCAGGAGGCAGGACATGATGCGGATTACACCGTAGTCACGTAGCCGGTTTGTCTCATAGCGTTCTTTGCATTTGTTTGACGTTTTTTGGCGTTGGCCCTTCGCAACAGAAGTTCCTGAATCTCTTCGTCTCTCCAGTTAGATATTTTCATTCTTCGCCTTCGGATGTTTGTTTTCTTCCGGTTTCTCGCCAGCTGCATGATAGAAACGTCATCAACACGCCCACTCCCTCGCTGTGAATTCTCCAGACAATGACCTGCTCTATTCAATATATACCACACATACAAATGGGCTCAATCGGACATTACACTGACTTTGTACTAGGTAGCTGGCAGGGTAAAGTCTGTTTAATGTCCGGGCCCAATGATTCGGACATTTGCGTTCTCACATACAGCTCCTCCGGGTAATGTCGAGATAAGTTGACGGTTGAAGTGCATGTGTGAAAGGGGCTTTAATCTTTCCTCACCAGATGCCTGTCGTTACGTGGGGGAGAAACTCTTTGCTAATACTTCCTGATATAAACTGTAAGCATTCCTCATTCAAACCGATGGGTGCCACAACTTAAGAACAACAGAGTAGCTTTTAAAGTGTTGCTCCTTTTGCCTGAAATTCCATCCCTGGTAGTAACACACAGTCCACTGTTGCCTACCTTGGTCCCCTTTATGGTAAAGTAGTAGGCGTAGCAATATACAGTATACATATTCTATATTCTACAGTAAATATCATTATTTTTGGTCAAAACTGACAACCTGACAAAGATATGTTTGTGACTGTATGCATTTGTATGAATTATTTTAAAAGGAAATAAACTGTGGAAAGGTGAAGTTTGTGTCTTATTCATAACCTATTCATAACATTTGTTTGTTTGAGATATTTAGATTAAGTTTAGTTTCTAACAATATGGCCTCACCTGTTAGCAAAACCAGCGGATGTTGATTACTCAAGTCCTTTCAAAGTTACTTGTGTAGCTGCTGCAGGTAAACATGAGAGTTTGAGAGCCAATTCTTTAAAGTATACTCTGTGTATTAATCTTCATAATGCTGTATGCTATTTGGTAGTTGGTTTACAAGAAACTGGAAATGATACAAGACATGAGGACAATCCGACTGTGACTCTCCAAAGATTAAATACTTTATGTTTTGGTTTTCCTGGTGTTTCAGGAGCAGTCTCACCACTGACCACAATTTGTTAAAATATTTTTTAGCTTTTAATAGTCAAGTTAAATTTAAATTTATTGATTAGGCTGTTGACTTAAAATGAATCTGCAACTATTTAGATAAATAAATCTAAAATAAATCAAGCAAAAATGCCCCCAAAAATGGATGTTTGAATACATTTGGGCATTGGACTGTTGGTCGGACAAAACAAATCATATGAAGATATTGGCATTTCCAATATTTTCTGATGTTTTATAGACCAAATGATTAATCGAGAAAATCGGCAGGCTAATCCATAATGAAAATAATCGTTAGTGCTGTGGACTGCATTGCGAGACAACAGTGTAAATCAATGCTTTTGTCAAAAACCCATCAAATTTAGTATGCAAACAGACATTGTGCATGCTTACATTTGTCCCCTTTGTCAACGCAGTACGAACGGAAAACACATAATTATATTAAGTATTTAAAAAATGGACATAGCAACGGGGCACATTTCTAACTATTATTTTGCTCAAATGTGGCTGGTTAGACAAACTTCAAAAATCCAGTACATGTTTTTTAAATAAGTTCCTCTTTTATACACGTAAAAGCAATAAATTGTGGTCTTTTCACTCAATTAGTTTGGAGTTTGCATCCTTCAACTGTGAATATAAAGTTACTGGCAGATTCCAACAGATGTCAGTAGTACAGCTGAAACAGTCATACGGAGGAGAAATAAATGCAAGCCAGCTGTAACAACTGAATCTGCGATGGTTCTGCTTCATGCATCTGTTTTCCAGTTTAATTTATTTATGCAATAAATCTATATTCATCTTCGGCTGTTCCTCGAGACATATACAGTGCACATGTGTCACATTAGTGCAGCGGTTGTCAACACTTCTCGCAAACAGTTCCCAGCCAACACTGAGTTATTGACTGCTCAAAATATAAAGCCTAGAGTCACTGGATCAGCATCAACATTAATAATATGGAATATTAATTAACAAAGTGTGGAATGGAATTATGATGTATGAAATAAATTTACACTGCTTTTGTTTGTACTGTGGATTATCCAGAAGAGCAACGTCGCCAGCACTGACTGTCAATGATTTAAACAGGGTTCCTGCACATTTTGTATTTCAAAATTCCAGACTTTTCAAGACTCAGATTTCCAGACTTCTCAGTAGATAACGTAGAAGACAACAGTGCTTTTGCCCTTGCATATGGCCGCTTCCCCTGTGTTGGAGATTTCAAAGGATTTTACAAAGATTTGCATCTACTGTAGCTTTCTTTTCCCATTTGAAATCCTTCGCCAACCAGATTATATTTGGGATCAGAAAACTTGCATTTACGCGTTCTACAGAAAGATGGGCGACATTCCACTGTCAAACATCATATTAGGCCCCCCATATTTTTTTCTTTTTCTTAAATAAGAAAATGTAAAACAATTACATTTTCATGGCATCCATGCAGGGCTGTCACAATTACCGCAATATTGCAATAACCGCAGGGGATGGCAGCCAACCTTCTTGTTTTCACTTCAGTGTGTGTGTATTGAATATTGAGTAAATTAATAATGAAAACAAGAGTTAAGAGTGTAATTTATGTCTGAATTTTATATTTTAGAAAACAGAATAGAGCCAATAGTCTCGAAAAACAAATATTTTTCCATACTTCTCCAAACTTGGAAATGACTTAAAATCTAATTCCATACTTTTCCATACTGCGTAGGAACCCTGTTTAAATGTCTTGGACAGAGCAAACAAGAGCTCTTTTCTTCCAATCTACGTAGGCAGGTTTTTCTGTAGAAATAAGATATGGCATAAATATTCAAGAATCTATTCAACAGTTAAAAGTTCAGATTATGACAGGCCAAGTCTATTGAAGAAACAGAAATGGTTGTTAGCTGCATGCGGCCAATCATGTGAGACCTCATCTTGAACCGAGCGTAGATGACGTCTGACACGGGACATGGAAAGACCTCTGCTTCCTCTCTTTGTCTTTCTCTTTATCTAGCTTTCTTTTGCTCACTACATACCCCCACATCTCTCCATCACACTCTCTTTGTCTCTCTCTCTCTCTCTGGTTCATCCATTCAAAGTTACAGCCACTGGAACAGGCTCTCCGGCAGCTGGAAACTCAAGATGGTTTAATCTAACCCTCAGGAAGCAGGATGGGAACCAGATGCAGTAAAAAAAAAGAAAGAAAAAGAAAACAGGCAGAGGGCACATTTTATTCAGCCAGCATGGGGACCTCCAAAGGGCACTGTGCAAAGGGGAAGAGAAATGTTCACGAGGCTGCTGGGACTTTTAGGGATTAAATAAGCATCTGCTTAAACCTCAAGAGCAGAGGTGTTAATGCCGACCACCATCAGACTTAAATTCAAAGGTTAGAGTCTTCCTTTGTGAATATCGACTAAGCTCAAAGATTTAAGAGATGCAGGCTTGCTAGAAGCAGAGGAATATTTTGGGAAAGGACAGGTGATTGACTAACACTCTCCGCTCCTTCAGGAAATATCATCGAGCTGCCCTTGGGCAAGGCACTTAACATTAATCCATGTTATAGCACAATCCTGTTTTACAGGGTTCAAGTGGGAGAGTGATGTTTTATAAAGCTGTGGCTGCTGGACGAGACAGTTTGAGGCATACAGGGAACAAAAACCTGTACGTTTAAATCAAACAGCTCTTGCAAATGGACAGAGCACAATAGAGACCTTTTCCACACAGCAAACTAACTTCTTATTGTTTGAGCTTGTGACTAAAATCAAGATAGTTTAATTTCCCTATTTTCATTGAACAGTCCCCAAACAAAGATTTCAGGTTTAGAATAAATGTCTGTACCGTGCATCATTCACCTGGTACATATTACTTGGCGCTGTTTGCTGCAGTGACACGGAGCCGGGTAAAAATCATCAAACTTTCCCTTAAGTTAGCAGCTAATGCTAGCACTAGCAAGGTTAGCACGGTGCTACAGAATGCTGAACAAGACATTTTTCGGCAACCAAAATGTTCCAATTAATTTTCATGGAGTGAAAACACACGGCCTGGTTAGCATTGCCAAAAGCCCCTATTTTGATTGACAGGTCGGCGTGTAGCCGTCTATCGTCTATCGACTTGTATACAACCGGACGACTTTTTGGAGCCAGTGGAGTCGCCCCCTGCTGGTCATTAGAAAGAATGCCCCTTTAAGATACTTCTGCATTGGCTTCACTTTTCAGGCCTAGAAGCTCTGTCCATCTTTTTATACCGTCTATGCTATTAGTACATTTATGAGCAGTGCAACGACCCCCACAACAGTCTTTTACTGCAGATGTCACTGTAGCAGACTGGAATTAAGAGCTATTTGGGAGAAGACACAATTTATAGATCTCTCTTTATTATTTACAGGCGAGGACCCAACGATATAAAGCAAGCTGGTATGAGTTAATGTTTCTCCCAACCGCAGACCCTACTTAATTCTGATTTCGTCCTTTACAGCAACCCAACACCTGCATTAAAGGAGAAAGCTGGCATAATTTTATAATTCTCTTATTGTTAACAAATCTCACAAAAGACGGAGGTTGTTGGTGGTTTCCATGTTTTCATTGGATTTGCTGACCATAAGAAAAACACAGAATATCACCAGCCTTCTCCTATAAGGCCTAATTTATTGTCACCCTATATACGGTAAAAAACAGTATTGCCTTTTACACCAAGAATGTTGTTTACATTGTTAAAATACAGATAAAATCTGAATTGGCAAAACCAGAAGCCATAATAAACAGACTTATAAGAGTAGCATACAATAAAATGTATCCTGACTTTCTGGGCATTTCAACTATGAACCTTCTTTCAAGGTGACATTATTGAATTTGTCTAAATTTATACATTGTGGTATTTTAAACTTAGGGGCCTCAATTGAAATTATTTTCAATCCCATTCAGGATATGTTCACAATGAGTGATCTGCGGTGACATTTTTCTGTTGATTTTCAGATTATTCTGCAGTATTAATGTCTTCCTTTATGTATTTTTTTTTTTTGCCTTATAATAGTATATTGGGTATTGAAAGTTACATATGTCTACTACCTACTTTTTGTTTTGTTTAGTGTTTTGATAAATGTCTATTTGATTGCAAGGTTAAGAAAAAGCAATGATGTGAAATGGATAAGAGTGACAACAATGCAAATGCCTTGATTTTTTTTTTTTTTTAAAGGAGCAATTAAGTAAAATGACATTTTGACAATTGACCTATATGTTGCAGCTGCCACCAGCTCAGCAGGTTTCATACAAAGTCATACAATGAAAAAGCAGCTTTCATTTTTAGACCACACACTTGGATCACTTGTGACATGTTAACTCCTTGTTATGTCAGATTTGTGCACCCTCGGTTTAAAGTAGTGACATACGTGTGTGTTTGCATGTGGTGGTCCGGGCTGTAACAGATGAGCTGGTCGATGATGGACACGGAGGAAATGGATGGATTTTCACACTTCCTCTTTGCATCTCCCTTTCCTCTCCCTCTGCTCTTCTCACCTTTCCTCTCACGTCTCTTCTCACCTCACTGTGGTTTCTTCTCCTGACATTTTCTCTCCTCTGCTTTACATTCTGCTCTGCTCTCCCCTCGACTGGGCACAGTCCAAATAAAGCCTAACAGAGGAATATTATCTGCAAAAATGTGGTGGAATACAGTGGCCGCCCTAACATTCAGAAGGTGAGGCACCCTGCTGAGATAAGTTCCTCACCAAATGCAAGATTTCCATGAGCGTTTGTTTCAGTGGCAGGTTTCAGTTTCCAATTGGTGCACATACTGTTTCATAGGGCCCTTCCACCGTGCCAAGACAAATGTCTGGTGGTTAATAAACACCAGACACGTGCTTGTAAATGCTGGCTGCTGCCTGAAAGGTGCCAACTCCATTGGCTGCTCTGCCAAGTCACCATTATTTTGTTGCCGGCAAGCAAAAAATGGTGCACTTCAAATTTCCCTGCTATATTGTCTCAATTTATCAATTTCTACAATGATAACCGTGTCACACATGCAGAAAATGTGTTGTGATATTACAGCCAACCTACATCATTAAAATGGATTGTAAAATGTCAACAACGGATGGGAGTTAGCTTGAAAAAACACAAATTTCTTGGAGCACTGGCTGGTTTTTGGAGCAACTGTTACCAAGATGGTGATATGGGGATACAGCAGAAAACTCCTGCAAGAGATTTAAACCCTCTGACTACAGATGTCGGCCATAACGTCAAACATGCGAGGTTTTGTAGATTTTATGCCTCTGAATGCCTCATTCAATATTTTTCTGATATTAATAAGTCAAAAGACTGGCTCTAACTCCTGAACAGGGTCTGTTAAAGTAGATTATATTGTTATCTCTGGCCTAATGGATTTTGTTAGACCCATACAATGCTGGAAGACGCAGTGCAATAGTTTATATGAAAAATAAATAGACTGCTGGATAGAGCCGGCGCTGCTGGGGAAACCGCAAGGAATTGAATGAGAGGACAAAGATTATGAGAAAGACAGCTAAAGATACAAACAGAAAGGAAGGAGAGGAAGACTGAAAATGAGAAAAAGATGGAGGATGACTGAGATGAAGAGACAAAGGCCTCTCTACCGAAAATAAAATCTTTTCTGTTTTAATGTTGGAGAAAAACACATTTTTTCAATTTCTTTTTTTTCTCTTCTCAATCATTCTGTTTACATTTTTTCAGCAGGCGCCCCGGTCACGTTTTCAGATTTCCGCTCAACGTGTTGTTTTGTGTGTTTGTGTGCGTTTCCCAAACACGTCTGTGAAGGTGGTGGCCCAGTTTCTGCAGCCACGTGTGTCTGAGGTGGGAGGAGCTGATACTTGACAGATGCCATGTGGCTCACATAAACACACATATGGAGAAAAACACAGATAGATGTAGGACTACATACATGTACTCGTCACCTATACGCACATACTGGTGAACAAAATACTACAAACACTAAGTACTGCAAAGTCATTTGTCTTGTGTTGGTTCTGGTATTTTGTCCGTTCACAATGACAGACACACTAATACATCTTCATTCCACATTCCCTCTTTGTTTATGACCTGAAATTTATATCACGCTTTATTTTGAATACTGGTCTGTAACAATATATTTCATGGTATATAATTCACTATTTCAATAGGATTTTGTTCTAAAACAAACAAGAAAAGGTGGGTGAAGAAATGGAAACCGGGTCAATCTCATTGCATGTTAAGGATTTGTCATTTTACTTTTACAAATCAGCATGTAGCTGCCAACAGTATATCTTAAGACCACTTAAATTTACAATACAAAGCTGCATACATCAATTTGTACTGCAGCGTTTGTGGAAGGCAAGACCCCAGGTAGGATCCTCCGCTGCCTGTCATCACAGAGAAGGGCGAGACGCAATAATCGTCCAAATAGGGAAAACGGTGCATACTTTCGGTCAGTCTCTCCTCAAAGGCATTCATGGTGTTTGAAGGCATGAAAAAGAGAAGAATGACTAATGAGAGCTCAGGATGTTCAAACCCTATTTAGTTTCTCAGCACACGCGGCTTGTAGGATTGTTGGTTTTGGAAAGAAATTGTCCATGTTGGAAAGGTGTGGGGGAGCAGGTTTCAGCACGACAGACGGTGCTAATTTTCACCAGGATTGTCTAATTTCTCTACAAACAAAAACTGCCATGCCATCAAAATAATTTATATTGAAATGATACCAGGCGATTCAGCCGTTGTCACATAAATGAATGTCAGTCAGTCAGTTGTTATCAGCCTCATCGTGTCCCAGTTGAAACGTTTTCTGTCCTTTTAATAAGTAATTTTCATATCCCGTAAGTGTCCCGATGTACTGTAAGTTACATAAGGTATATGATGTTTTTTTCTTAACCTACCAACGTGTTTTCTGTGCCTAAACCTCCCGAAACTCACGGAAATGCAAATGTTTTTTTCTTAAACGTACAGACATATTTTTGGTGCCTAAACGAAAGTCACAGAAATGTCGTCATGTAAGGTTGTTTACATAAAGTGAAAACGAAACCTAACAAACATGCAACCTGCATTGAATGTGCTTTTATCAACCCATTCAATTGGATGACAACAGCCTTCTGGACCTTCTAGCAGGGCCAGCAGGCCTCTCCTGACCCATATCTATGAGGCTGATAATGAATTATAATGCTCATTCAATCCTGTGCTAACATCTGAAGCAGGTGAATTCTGCACAGAGTTGCTTTGAACACAGATGTAGAACTGAACTGTTGTTGTTAATATGCGGTAAAAGTGTAGGTGGGAGTTTACAAATTGAGAAAAAAAATTCAATTTTAGAGTAAGATTTATGCAACTGGGCTAATATTTCTCCAGCTATAGGGTTTTTGTAGACTTCTTTTCTGCCCTCACAGCTGCTACTACGATGGTTTTGTCAAAGTTTGTAGATGAAACAGAAATACTGTATAATCTAAAACTCAGAAACCAGAGTTCGTGTGAGTTACGTTAATTGGAGTCAGACCTTTAGCTTATCCGCTCAAAACAGCAAATGTCCTGCCAGTGGCTGGGATGTATTAAAACTCTACATGAGCTTTAAAGACATTTTACATACTTGCAACTTAACCCATGCCTCAAAACAAGAGCCTGTTTTCATAGACGTTCTTTGTCTTTCCAAAGTAGAACAACACCAGCCTTGTTCAACTTAATCCCAAACGGCATATTTCCAAGAAACAGTTAACCATCTGCAGAAGCGTCCAGTGTTGTGTTTGAACAAATCAGTCGTAGGTCTTCTTCTAGGAATAAGTGAATAAATTCAGATCACATGGCAACGCTTCATCCCATCGTATATTAATAACAGCCTGTTTTCCGGACGCTGATCCAGGAAGATTTTTGAGAACGACTCCTTCACATGACTGAGAGTGTCACGGCTGACGCAGATGATCTTACATATTGTAGATAGAGGGATATACAAAACAGACAGACAGGCATGAAGCCAGGATAAAGGTAATTGTAGAGATCCAGGATTATGCATTTATTCTGCGACTATGCTGCGATGACCTCTACAGCCATATTATACGTAGATGCTTTAAGGCGTGCAGGGTGTATACAATTTAAAATTATATTGTTGAGTTTTGACCTGCTTATTCCATTTCCTCTCTAGTCTGTTTTTATTCCTACTGGCTGGAGTCTGTTTCTGTTGAATGTCAAATACACAAGCTTCAAATTATTGTGACAGGGATGATCCAGACAACGATGCTATAACAGCAATGCCATATGCGTAATTTCAATCCTAATGGAAAACTAGATCTATTTATCCATAACAAACCACATCATTTGGAACAAACAGCTTCAGGTTTTATCATCAAGTGGATTAAAGTATAATTCTTACATTCAGTTGAATGTAAGAAAACTCAGAAAATCTTTCAATGAGAGAGACGGAAGGGGTTAAATGTCACATTGATGCAATCTGCAAGAAAAGGCTGCAGCAGATTTGTTGTCGCAGGGAATGAAACCAACAACCTCTGAGTTATGATCTGCTTTCCAGCTACTAGGCTCCTCTGCAGGCCAGATGTACACATCTTATTGCATTAAAGTTATGATGTTACATAAAATGATTGTATCTGGGTTACTGTTCTGGTTTGAATCATTGTGAAATGGAAAGATGTAAAGATGTGTGTGAGTGGACATGCTTCTTTCTTCTGTCTTATTTCCAAAGTTGGGGTGATCGTTTTTAGAAACACATGCAGTGTGTCCTGTCCTGTCCTGTGTGTTGTTGTGTCTCTGAGGAGCATGTCTTTGC
The DNA here is from genome assembly GCA_028570985.1 of Heterobranchus longifilis. Lineage (NCBI taxonomy): Eukaryota > Metazoa > Chordata > Actinopteri > Siluriformes > Clariidae > Heterobranchus > Heterobranchus longifilis. The sequence goes on along the minus strand of JAOVVB010025969.1, from coordinate 15,292 downwards.
GACAGCAGCACCAACAATAATACCCCTTTGAAACACTAGGGGCGTAAAAAAAAGTGTGAAAAGTTATATGTAGCCTCTTTAAAAACATCTCGGCTAATGTTAAACAGTGAAGAGCACAATTGCCCTTGACAAGGTTATTTGCAGCATTTAGTCATGTGCAGATAATTAGGTACTTTGAAAGGAGAGACATGAGTGATTAATTTGGCCTCCTATCATACAGATAATGAACGCTCCTGGGGGGAAGGTTCAAATGAGTGTTTGCAAATGCTGTCACACACACACACACACACGCACACACACTGCAAAGATACTGACAGTCAGACATGTCAGATCCAAACTACACCCTTCAGCAAAATCTGTATCTAAACAAACATATAGTTAGTGCGTACACACCTGTGTGTCTTGTGTGGTGCTGCAGTATGTTATATTTCTGCCTCCATTAACCTCCCAGCATGCTTCAGGCAGACAAAGAGACACGTACAGAAACAGAGGTGGCGAGTCTTCCTCTCACTCGCCCCCCTCAGCTGTCAGATTTCTGGTTCTCACATCCATCATCATTATTTCATTATAAGAGAAACCCGAGAGACACACCGGCTGGCAAGGCCATTTACACAGAATATTGTCCAGTAACTGCTCACACCTATGAAAACAAAAGTGTGGACCTTATTACCCCATCAAGACGTCAGAGGAAACCAGGGGTAGGAAGAAACGGATTATGGTGTTACAGTAATCTCATTAAAAAATTATAATTCTTTATCTCACTGTAATCTTTTACAGAAACAAGAATAACTGATTCCAGGTATATACAGGTGGCAGTAACTTAGACTTATTAATTTAAAGTTATCATCATCTTATATATGTTGACAATCACTTAAGTTGATGAATTGTCTCAGCGTCCTAATGTACAAGATTTGGAGGGAGGCAGGATTTGAAAACAACAACACCTGAAGGATATAAGCAGGAAAGAAAAGTATTTATTTTATTTGTTGGACAAAGTGGCTCTTAAATATTCCAAAAGCTGAGTTATTAAGTCTTACATTAAGTATTCTATATTTGGGAAAAGAAACATTACATCTTTTATTAAAGCAAATCTTGTTGGTCGCTTAATGACTACAAATGTAAGAAGTGCAGGTGTAGTGTGTTAGTGCTGATAAAGGCTATACAGTACTGAACACACAGCGTTTTACTCAATCTTCATTTTGAACTTTTCTCAAATGTCAACATGAAACCAGGCTAATGCTTTTTTTGGGCACAAAGACATCTCAGTAATACATAAAAAGGTTACAAAAGAAATTGTCCGGAACCAACTGAGGGAACACCGCACCCACTAAAATGAGAAAGTAAATTTACCTCAATTGTCGGGGGCATTTCTGGAGTTAAAGAGGAGAAACTTTTTGTTAAAAGGTCATGTGCTCAAATCTGTGATGGAACCTTTGACACCTAAACACACTCCGGCTTACTTTTGTGTCTAATTGCATCGTTGTCGATCTATGAATGGAATGTAGATTTTTCTCACCAATAGTTCAAAACGATCTATAGACGCCCACAAGGAACTCACGCACGCAAGCACGCACGCATGCAAGCACGCACGCACGCAGGCACGCCCCATGCTGTTAGTTTAATGCTAAATCTTACACACTAAATTATAGTGAGTAGTCTCTGTAGTCTCTTCTACCTCCCGAGGAACTACTGAATATCTCTAGATATGTCACCAACACAAATCCCATTATATTTATTGCCCCTGGCAGTTTTGGTGACTGTGATATCAAATTGCACCTGCTTTGACCCAATCCATGTATGTGTATGAATTCTCTCAACAATCCTCCTTCCACCTGTCCAAACCCTTGATGGCAGAAGGTGATTTATGAGGTTTCACCTGGATTCACCTGGTCAGCCAGGTTCATGGAAACAGCAGGTAGTACTGATAGATTTTTCTGGATTTGGTGTATGGCAGTGTTCTTAAGAATCGCAGGATTTCTGGGCAGCGGAGCAGCATTACCTAACAGTTCCTCAGAGAGGGACGGTAAATCCCTGAACCGAGAGGGACACCAGAAACAAGATCATCTTCCTGGCTGACTGATTGAAAGCTGATAAGGTGTGCAAGTGTGTATGTGAACTTCTGTTGGTGTGTGCATGTATGTATTTGTGTGTATTCAAGTTTCTTGTTATGCAACAAAGCCACAAAGACATTTTTATGAGACTTCATGATTGTGTGTGAATGTGCCTACACTGTTTCTGCAGTGTAATTCTCCCTTCACAGAATAACAAAAACAGAAAGTCTATCATTTCTTCTTTGTGCAGATATATGGTCAAATATCAAACCCCGTCTTCACTGACAGCTTCTGTATGTGTTCTTGCATTTTAATTAATCCTGTTCTTTATTCACTGCGAGTGCATGAAAAATGGGTGATATCCACTGTTTTGCATGCCCGGCACTTTGCCCAATGTGTGTGTGTGTGTGTGTGTGCGTGTCCCAGTTCCTTCAACAGCCCGTCAATCAGGCTTTGATTTGCAGAACTAACTGGCCAGAGATTCAAACGCTACCAGGGGATTTACGACAAAGCATCACTGTCCAAGTGTTGTTATGTAATGCCTCTGTCCTGTGGAAATTTCGCATTTTCACTTTTGGCTTTTGCTTCATTTTCATCTTCACTTTAAAGCTGACATCATCCTCCAACATGATGAGGAGTGATATAACCTTTGTGTCTGTGGAAACCATTCAAAGCTGATTGTAGAATAACTTTTTTTTTTAAATCTGTTGGCGTCACCCGGAAAACAAAAAAGGTATTCTCTTTCTCCTGCGCTGCAAAAACGATCCATCCTGAGGTCATTGGGTGTAATGTTGAGTAAGAGAGGCACAATCTGGTAATCTTAACTAAAGCAAACTGGCTTGTTTAAGCAATTTTCAAGTGATGTTATCTTGATACCTCTGGAGCGATTTTATCCCTGTTTCACAATGTCATCACTTTTTGAAAGAAAATTCTCAAAAGTGCATTGGGAACCAGTGAAATTATCTCACACGTTTTCACCTTTGTTCAAGGAAGACAAGAATTTAAGACGGATGTTTTTTTGCGGGGTGAAAAGTATATGTCTTCAGAGATTCGAGGTTTTCTTTTGACTGCAGTGATAATTTAATATCCTCCCCTGTCTCTTCATTTCCAAACTATTAGTAACTCATCTGTATCGAAGCCTGGAAAGCTGGACGGACTTCTATCCAACTCTTTTCTCTTCCAACAATCACAACATACATATGGCCTCACATCGGCCTGCTTTTCAGGTTGCAGGTATCCTCAGTATCAAGTATTTAATTTTATAATGTGGGGAAAGATTAAGGGACAAATGTTCATAGTGCATCTCTGGCTGTTTGTTAAATGTCTTGTTCTTCCAAATACACACATGAAATGGAGATTAAAAAAATAGGGAGTGCTGCGCTGGGTCAAGTAACTAAGTGTTGGTGTTGTAGAAGTTCTAAAAAAAATCAGGTGCTCTTCAAGGACAGGGCACGTTTTTACAGGTTTTTAATCCTCGGTTTTTAGCTTTGTCAGAGACTTTGATGTATATTTTATATATTAACTTTCTATACTGTCTCTTTTATGGCTGCAGCATGGGTGTAAGACCAAACCAAATGTTCTACTTGTACAAAACAGAACAGTAAATTTAATCTTGAATCTTGAAGTATTGAAGTTAAAATAAAAAACTGTGACTGTCCAGTTTATTTTTAAAGGAGTCCATGCTGTGGGGTGGCAGTCCAAAAAAGCATCCGACCCGTCAAAACGCGTTGGTAATCCATGTATTAAGGATTGTTTTTTTTATCAGAGTGCCTCGGATGCTTTTTTTGACTGCCAACCCACACCATGGACTTCCATTAAAAGTAAACTACACAGTCACTGTTTTTTTATACACACATGTAATTTTTATTCAATCTTCATCTAAGAAAGACTGATGAGTAATAAGCTGTTTAGTCTTACCAGTTGCTACAGTCTGGTACTGCAACTACACTACGGTAGAGCTCAAAATATTAACTTCCTGTTCCTGTCTATCCTTGCATGATTATTACAGGTGTTATATTTTAAATCGGTCTCATTTTATAAGTTAGTGGGCTGTATAAAATGTCACCATCACTTACAAATTCCTTTATTCATACATCTAGACAGGCACAGTATCCTTTGGGTGTCAACGCTGTTTCAGAATAAAAACTAGTAGTGATAGCATTTTATTTTGATGACCTGCCACCACACAACACAGGTGCTTATACTGCGCATGTCCCTTGCAAATTCAATGTAAGATTTCAATACATAGATATATGAGCGATTATATTAATTAATTTTGGGAAAAATCTGGACACTAGATTAGTAGATTGACATATACCCCTTTCCCACAGGCCAAAAAACCCACTAACACCTGCTAACATCTGGCTTTTTTATGAGCATTCACTCCCGGGACAAATAACTCTGCAGTAGTCACGGGTATTTATCGGCTCCAGCTCCGATCGGCAGTAATGTAAACACAACCCCCGGGTGGACACGCTAATGTTCGCCCCTTTACCTGCACGATGCAATGATGCGTGTCATCACAGCCGTCTGTCTCTGTCTAAGCGGCGCTCAAACACAGTTTCAATAAGAGACTGAATAAACAGATATTTAAACTAAAAAGAAAATAATAATAATGTTTTCACTGACTGTGACGGTGAATGTGCAGGGCGAGCGGTCGGAGCGGGAGAGAGTTAAAGTTTAATAGTGAAGAGATCAGGTGAATGTACAGCAGAGTTTGCAGTTTTGTGCACTGTGTGGGAAAGCTTTAGCAGGAAAAATTAACACCCGTTTTCCAGCGCGTTCGTGACGTTGACCGTGACACACCAGGAAAAAAAAACAGAAAGGCATACGCATCTTCTGGCAATGGGAAAGGGGTCTATTGCCCATTTTAGTGGGTGTTCCCGTGTTTAAAAAACCCACATAATTTTGGTGGAAAAGGGGTAATAGTCAGTTTACTTCGTGGAAATTGTGAGCAGTTATTAGGTTTTGGTCATTTAATTTTCAACCCCTGGCTGGAGTTTCTGTAAACTGATATATTCTTGATATAAGGCAGGAGTTAAAGTTGCTCAGGGGTGGGGGGTTCATCTTCATAATACCTGTTTTATGTTGAATAACATGTTATATATTATTCTTGGATGATCTGTGTTGTTGCTATGTAAATAATGGTTATATAACAGAGTCCCCTGTGATTAGCTTATTTTATTTTCATGTCAAAAGATTACTTGATCGATCTGTTTCATTACTGATGTTGACTCCTAATCCTAAAGCCTTTTGCTAATGTTCCATCATCAAATACAGAGTAAGACCTTGTCACCCCTGATGGTTTTACAATTCAGGTACATGAGAACATGACAGAATATAAAACCTCCCATCCATCTATAGCATATGTGGAAAAACAGAGTGATCCACCATCACTCAGTGTGTGTGTGTGTGTGTGTGTGTGTGTGTGTGTGTGTGTGTGTGCTCTACAGAGCTCCTTCCAATGTCCTGTCAGAAGTGATGCTACACACTACACTATAGAGATGAACTATGTAATATAGTTGGTAATTTGTCTTAATTTCACTGACGACATTAAAAAGTAAAACATATTAATCATTCTTGTTTTAAATACTGTATGTAAGGCAGCTTTGAGAGTGATGCTGTTGGGTAGGTCAAAAATAAAAAGGTGGAGGTGCTTGCTGTGTGTTGAATGACTGATACGGGTAGTTTATCTGGAAAATCATGACCGCAAGAAAACCGAGGGACGGATAGCACCGTAAGTTAAAGATATTTTATTTCCTTGGATGTAAGCTTCATTTAACCTTTTTATGTGAAAATTGTGTTTCTTATTCCTGTTATTGTCACAGACTGTAATCCTTGCGTGGTGAAGATATTTATAAGACGGATATTTCTGGTCTTTGATCATGATTGGCTGAGCTGCGTTCGAAGTCGTTGCAAAATTCTCTATAAAACACACACCTGTGACCGCATTACATCAGTGTTACTGTGCCAAAGAATCCTATTCAAAGTGTTTGTAGTGAGTTTTGAGTGGTGGAAAGAGATGGACATGATAGAGGAGGAAGATAAAAAAGAAAGGAGACACGCTGAAATTACTGGGAGAGAAATTTAAGAGATGGAAAAGTCAAGCAGCGAAGCCAAGATCCTTAAACAGACTGTGTGGTCCCGTTTGCTGTTTTCAGACCTGGTGTGCCGAGAAAGATCTGGCTGTTGATTTATTTATTTTTAATCACCAAAATGGAGCTAAACAAGGATATCTGTCAATTTTATGCCACTGTGAAAAACAGGAAAGGTGAACCCTATGATTTCAAATTATCACCTCAGTCCTAGTCTGGCTCTATGTAAGCAGTGTCGGCATAAATCCTTATACTTCCGCCAGGAGGAGACCCCGGCCGGAGGAAGTCCCTCCTCCCTTCATGTGGTTCTCAAAGTCCCTTCGCTGCAGCCGAGGCGGAGCGCCCATTGCGAGGCATATGTTTTATAAAAGCAATAAGCCACTGAGGCCGATGTTTACAGTTATTGGAGAACAGCTAAAGGCATTGTTAGGCATGACGCAGAGTGTATATATATAAAATTGAGATGCTTATTGAAAATATTTAACGATATGGAATGCAAATCTCTGTGTAGATTTTGAGTGTTTAACTCATTAGGTTTCCTGTTTAGTGCCACAAACCTCTGTGTTATAGTTTTGTTCAGACCTTGATGTTAATAATTAGCCTCAATCCTCAGACCAGCATTTAATCATCATGTAGAGACAAACTCCAGTCAAGGTCTCTGTGTACAGTACATATAAACACTGATCGTTTTACCACACCATGTTCAGGAGAAGCAGTGCCATCAGACTGTAATCCGTCAATTACATAATCACAATTGACAGGAAAAAAACACAAAAATTACCCAGAATATGTTGTAAAACATAAAATGGTTTGTAACTTGTTCTGAGTTTTGGAAACTTAGCAAACTGCTTTTTACTCTACTAGTTCTGTTTTGTTTTTGCCAGTAAATGAACTTCAACACGCTGCACCAAAAATACAAGATTTGGGGGATAAGTGTTATAATAATAGATAACTGAACAGAGCTTATAAATAGAAAATAACCAATTGAATTGAAGAAAGTAGGCCGACAGTAGCTTTACTCTTAGTTGTGGTTACACAAGTGTAATAACCCTTATTTATGGGTGTTTGGGGTTTGTTTTGACACTAAAGCACAGATGTACTGGTGTGCATCCAGCGGTGAAATTTATGGGCCTATAGCCTGTCACTGCTGCAGGAGGAGTGTCTGTCTGGGCACTGTGGTTTTCAACTGACAGGAGCAAAGATGTTCACCAGGATTCAATGTGTTTCTGATTATGTTGCAACATGGGAACCTGCCCGGCAGATAGACTCAACTCCTACCCAACAGGTTGCATGTTTGATTCCCCAACAAACACACAAGTCTGCATTTACAACACCAACACCGTTTCATGCAGTGGTGTGTGCTCAAGATGAGAGCGAGCTCAGTGCGTACACTTTACACTTTAGACAGTTTGAAATGTTGGCAGTTCAAAAATGTGGTCTTGCTGTGTAGCCACCGTTTTGTGGCAGGAAGCGAAATATCAGAACTTAATAAAACCAGCATTTAGAGGTCAGATTCCATTAATTTGCTTCATTACTTCATTAGGCAGTTATATCAAAGTAAAGTCAGGAGAAGGTCTACATGTTCAGACGCAACCACCTGGGAACTTCCCAGTGTAAACACAGTCTTCTCCTATTGACTATGGACCTGCTCCACCAGACCAGTTGGGAATAAAATGCCTTGGGTGCTTAGGGAGTGAGGACTTTTGTTCATTTTTCTTCTCAATTCTGTCCAGGATGTAAATTAGTGACTTTCTAGCCACAAGCCTGATGCTCTGACTTCCAGATTACTGGATTTATTGAACTTAATAGAATCAAACCCCTTTAATGAGTCTTTAATGTAAATCAGATCCTGACTGGACCCAAACACTTTACTTCACAAGATGGATTTGTGTGATCGAATTTTGTGATAATGTGGGAATCCAGCTGCCATGCAAGGTAAAGGTTTTGTATGATCAACATGACTGTTATCTGGACCATATAGTCAATAGCAGAAGACTGTGCTATGCTTGAAAGCTCCCGGATGTAAATTTGTGTAAGAAGCAGATTGTTTCAGATAAAAAAGCAGCCATGCTTCCAAGCTTTCTCAGGAAAAATAGTGGTTAAAAAGTACTATTTTTGAGAGAAATCATAGATCCTTTTTTTTTTTAAATAAATCAAATTTGCTAGTGTCTTGTAACTATTGTGCAATGTTTTTCAGTCAGAAATATCCATCTGTGTGGCAGAGTATAATAAAATCCAGTCCTGGTACTTTTGAGAAATGGTGATATGCTTATACATGCAGTGCCAATAATGTCCAATCCAATCCAACATATTTTGATTTTCTCCCTACAGATTCAATAGCAGCCCAACAGCATCACACTGCTAACTGTCACCTCTTCCAAGTTTTGCTGGGCTCATTTAAAACAACAGCATTCTTGACAACAGCTTTCCAAAACAACACCACCATCCACCATCAGCTTTAAACTGTATGAACAACTGGCTAACAAGGTGAAAAAGCCAGACTTTATTTAATTGGGACTTTGCATGTTATGCTTTCTTTTAAAACAGAGAATTACAATGTGTCAAGCAGCCTTGGGCCTTTGCTCCCACTTCCTCCCTCATTTGGATCTCCCTGTCGCTCCATTCAGACATGTCAACAAAGCACACATGGAGAAAACTGACACCGGCTTTATCACACTTTTCTTCTCCCATAGAATTACATTTTGGCACTTTTGCAACCTCACAAAATTGGACCACACCATGTCGGACCGAACCATATTTCAATTCAAAACTTTGAAGAGTAAAACCTGCACTGAAGCACAAGACTACTGTGCTGGAAAACTGATCTCTCATTTAATGTTTTTTTCTTTCTTTTTCCTTTTTTTTGTTTGCGGAGGGGCCCTGTAAATCATGTCCTTTATACCTCCGGCCGGGGGTTCACCGCCTCACCGCAGGGTGGGAGGAGAGCATGATGGGAAAAACATGATGGGATCTCACTTTAGTGGGCCAGAGAGAAGAAAAAGGGCAAAAGAGAATGAGAGGCTGTGAAGGAGGTAGGAGGGACTGTCTACTCTGGATGAGAGACAGAAACAGAGACAGCAGGGGGTAAAATATTGAAATATAGTCAGACAGAGAAAAATACATAAAGACAGAAGAATATGAAGACATAAAACCTAAGTAATAGCAATAAAAATCATTTTAAAGCAACCGACAAGGTTAAGACCCATACAGGGCATAAAAACAAAATTAAAAGTAATAAAAACTAGAATTACTGCCTCACAGTTGTGTGCCTTCGCCAACCAGTCAAGTTGCAGTTAACGTCCATGTCTGCCGAGACTCATATAATATATGTAGTGAAGTCTTTCAAGGAATTTAATAAAAAGGTATTAAGTGTATTTTTTGGCAAAACATGGATGCTTCACACACACACATCTTCCACCTGGCAGCACAGAAGATCTAAACAATCACCACAGTTTCAAGGTGTACCCAAGATTAGTGTCCAATTCAGTATACGGCCAAATGTGAAATACAGAGTTTATGGCGTTCAATAATGTCCAGAAAAACGTTTTTGCAGAACATTATGATGTCACAGTGAAGTTGACCTTTGACCTTTTGGGTATAAAATGTCATCACTTCATCATTTTATCCTATTAGTCATTTGTGTGAAATGTTGTCATAATTAGCATATTAATTCTTGAGTTACGGCCAAAAATGTGCTTTGAGTGACCTTGACATTTGACCACCAAATTCTAATCAGTTCATCCTTGAGTCCAAGTGGACGTTTGTGCCAAATTTGAAGAAATTCCCTCAAAGCATTCCTGAGATATGGCGTGCATATATCGCAGAATGGGACGGATGGACGGACAACCTGAAAACATAATAAGCAATAACAAGCAGTGTAAAGATGTGTGACGTGTGGTCTCACCTCGGTCTCCTTGCACACAGAGAAGCTGTACCTCTGGAGGATGTCCACCATCGCTAGTTTCATCATCACCAGAGCAAATCGCATCCCAATGCAGTTCCTTGGTCCGGCCCCGAAAGGCATGTACGTGTACGGATCAATGGTCTCCTTGTTTTCCTTGCTGAACCTGAGGCACAGGCACACGCACACACGCACGCACACGCACACGCACACACACAATAATGTATCATTAACAGAAATTAGGCCATGACCGGCAGGTCCTTTCTGTGGCTGTTTTTTGGTAAACCTAAACATAGAAATATTTTCACTACCTCTCAGGTTTGAAAACCTCGGGCTCTGGCCACACATCAGGGTCCCGGTGCAGGGGCCATGTGGGTACCATGATAACCATATCCTTTGGAATCACAAGGCCATTTATCTCCACAGTCGCCTTGGCCACACGCTCCAGACGGGGGGCGATGGGGTACAATCGGAGAGACTCGTTGATGACGCTGTCTAGATACTCCATCTGCATCAGAGCCTGGTACTCAACAGGACCCTACACAAACACATAGACACACACATACGTGACAACACCACAACTCAGTCATATTAGGCAAAGTTAGGAGCTACGACAAGCACGGGAGGGGCAGTGATGGTTGATGGAGGTACTGAGATTTAAAAGAAGTTGCTGGTCTACCGCTGCCTTGATCGGTAGCCCAGCAACTCCTGTGTTCTGCGAGGTAAAATTACAGAGTCTGGTGAAAATATTCTAAATATAGCAGATTTTTTTGTAGGTGGTCCTTTTTTCAGGTGGCTACAATAACTTTCGCTGTCCATAGCAGTACAATGCTTAGCTTCTGTCCTGGTACTCCTGTCTGCTTCTACAAACTGGGAGCGTGCAGACCACCATCTACTGTAGGTAATACACTGACTATGGATAAGTACCTACAACCCTACTTCAAATAGTCCAAACTATCCCTTTAACATAAAGGCTGGAAACACTTGAAAAACAGCTAGCCTGGCTGAAGGTTAAAAAAAAATAGCCTCTTTTAGGTCATATCAGACAGATAATGTAAGTTAATTAATTATGCTTCCTATGAAGACACACGTAAACGTCTCTGCAAACCTACGCAGAGTCACGCAAACATGTCCAAGTACACGTTTGCTTATGTGCAGCACAAAGAAGCTTAATTTAAGCTTCAAACAGCTAGCACCTGATGACCCAGATACATTTCTCAAGACTTTGTGGAAATCAAACCGCAGCTAAAAGAAAAGAGAATATGTGACATCAGATCAAACACAACTTGTTGCTCTGTGAGTGCTGGTGTGTGAATAAGCATGTTAGCCATAATAACTTTATACATGTTGGGAAGGTTACTTGAAAATGTAATACGTTACCGATTCCTAGTTACCCTGTTAAAAATGTAATAAGTAATGTAACCATTTTAATTACTTCACCAAAGTAATGTAACTTGTTACATTTGATTACTTTTTGATTACTTTTCTAACAAATGTTTTAAACTGGGCAATAAAGCTCAAAAGTCCTAAAAACATCAATTTAAAGCAGGCAGTGTAGAGTGCTGTAGTGTAGGTGTCCAGAAATATGCCAAAAGGAAAGATGCAAAGCAACAGAATGTTATATTCTACATATACGATTTTTACCCAAAATAATATATTCGGATGTAACCCCTTTGTAATTACCAACATTTTGATTAGCAACTGTAATTTAATAAAAAAAAAAAAATCTCAGTAACTGTAACTGATTAAATTACATTTATTTTGTAACTAGTTATTCCCCAACACTGTATATCAGATGTGTGTGTTTGTCAACTTGTTGTGGAGTTCCTCTACCAAAAGTGACCAAAAACCAATGACAGCAGCTTTAAATTAATTATTTTGAGACCTTCCTGCTACCGCAAACGTCATCCTCTCTCCGCTCCCAACGTACCTTATTCGGGAAGGTGGAGTCGATCTCCTCCTGCAGCTGTTTCATGGTATGAGGGTGTGTCGCCAGGTTGTAAGCCAAGAAACTGAGAGAGCTGCTGCTTGTTTCGTAGCCAGCAAAGAGGAAAATCATTGCTTGAGACAGGATCTCATGATCACTCAAACCTGGGGAGATAGCAAGAAGATATGATTTAGAATAGCTTTACATTGTGTTTTTATGTGTGTGTAGATACTGTATGTGGCTGTGTATGTGTGTGTCACCTTTATCCTGCTCCTCTGCATTGAGGCCATTTTTCTTCTGGGAGTCAATCATCAACTGAAGGAAATCCACTCGATTCTAAAAGTAGACATATATGAGAATAGCTTTGATTTTAATTCTGAATCTGCTGGTATAAATATATGATATTTTTAACAAAATATAGCACCACCTTAAAATCAACTCACTTATACCTTTTGGACATTTTAGAAATTAGATTTTAAACCGCCCAACCTATATTGTATGTATTTTATTTTATTGTATTTTTGTTTTAATTATCTATCAAATTATCATGTTAATTAACATGTTAACATAGTTAAAACTTGATTTTCACGAGAGGGGCTCTTTAAGATTTTGAGAAGTTAGGATAGGGACATTGGCAAACAGTTAAGATATGATCTGCAAGTTAAGAAGTTTCTGTAATACATCTTAATTATCCTAATTTATCTATCAAATTATTTTCCCTAATCCGAAAGTTTTAATGGCTTTTTATTATTTTTATGATGGTATTGCTTCTTCTCTGTTAATATACCTTTTGTTGTTGTTTTTCTTTGTCTTTGTAAATGACTCGATGTCACTGTAAATGAGGGTCGCCCCTCAATGATCTCTCGAGTATAAATAAAGGTTGAATGAATGAATGAATGAATATGTATATTACACCCACATGCACAGTCATACCTTCTGCTTGCTGTCCTCTCGATTAGACTTGATCTTCTGCAGTGCAGCATAAAAGAAGTCCGTGACATGCGCAGGGAAAAAGGAAAACTCCATCTTCTCAAAAATAGGACCCAAAAAGGGGAAGATAGCTGGAATTAAGCAGAAAGCAAAACATGTATTAAGGAAACCAGACAGTGACTGTATTGACTATAGACATTATTCAGATATTTTGGGTTTGCCAGGTGAAGGACAAAAATGAAAAATAGCTGCATTTTACAGACATAAAATTAATTCTGTACCAACAGCGAGGAAGAGAGGGTTAAAAAGGTCAAACTTCAGCATCTTCTTGATGTTAGAGACAAAAGGGTCTGAGGGGTTGTTGAGTGAGTCTATGTCGACACTGAAGGCTGTGCTGGTTACTACATCCATACTGTAGGATCCAAAGAACCTAAAGAGCAAACAAACATCAGCAGGGTTGGAGGGTAACGGAATAAAAGTAATGGGATTACATATTTAAAAGACAAAATATGAGGAACTGTATTCCGTTACAGTTTTAATTGGTGGTATTCTGAATACAGTATAGATTTCTTGAAGGGGATTACTTTATTTCCTGCGCCAAGGAGGTTATGTTTTCTGTTTTGGTTTGTTTGTATGAAGCTTGTCTGAAGGGTGTAGCATGGGCCAAGGAAGAACCCATTACCTTTAGAGCGGATCCAAATCACAGGCCGGATGCACAAATTATTTCCGCTTTCATTAACATTGAGAGATAGTGCCTGGCCTTGGCGGATGTCTGCGATCTCTGAGTGCCCTTCTAGTTTGTTTTATTTGCTCTAAAATTCATATGAGGCACACATTTCCCATAAACAGATTAAAAAAATGTTTTGCAACAAACTGCCACACGACAATGGCAGAGGGCACAGCCAGGACACTGGACACAGGAATGTGTTTTTGGAGATATAAAACCCAGACAAATGAGCTCAGCAAGACAATTTTTAAGTAATCCAAAAGTAATCCAAAGAATTAAGAATACCTTACGTAAAAACCTCTTCTTCACCAGGCCTCTGGCTCGAAAATGACACGGCCAAAATTAATAGAGTTGATCTCTGCAACTACAAGGTCTATATGAATAATCTTGGTATCATAATAAAGGTAACACCTGTGGGATTTCTGCAGGTGTCAGCATCAGTGTAGACATTACTGGGTCAGAGTAAATGAAGATGGAGCACAGCATAAATGAAACATTTGCTTTCATACTAGATTAGCTTTCTAGTCGAGCTTCGTCTGATCAAAATGTCATAGTCATGTGACTATGTTCTTGCGTGTGTAAATGCCCTGTGATGAGATTGCTTATGGGTAATCTGTAGTAGTAACCCTCCCAACACTGCACATCAGCGATAACCTTATCCTTCCATGCTTAAAAAGAGTTGACTTTATGCACTTTCTGGAATCATTTTAAATGAATGGAAAATGGAATACAAAGTGTCCTTACTCCTTCAGCTCTAAGGGCTCATCTTTGTCTGCCGTCTTTTTCATGCTGCGGATCAGGTTAGCAGAGTGGTGCTTCATTATGTCAAACATCTGAGACACAGACAGGGACAGATAGACAGAAAAAAACAGGTGTGCTGAAATACTGGAAAACAGAAGTTCAATACACTGGCACAGACTTCCTGTTTGTTTCCTCTAGATCTGTGGTTCCCAACCCTCTGAAAATCCTTCAAACGAAACAATCCGAGAAGGAAAAATCCCTTTTTATTTTAACTGATGACAGCTCACATGACTGAAACCATATCCTGTGATGTGACAAAGAAAACATTGCTTCATTTTAAAGGGTTACAAGACAAACTGGTTGGGAATCGCTGCTCTAAAAATAATCTAATGAATTTACAAGACTTGGTTATCAATTGTTTTTCAGCCAAGGACCCCTTACAAGATCGAGAAAATACTGGGGACCCCCTCATGCATGTCCCTTGGAATAATTTGACGTAGCCTATTTCTTACACTTCGATAGTCTTACTTATGTGAAAGAACAACACAAGAGAAATGTATTAGGAAGATATTAGACATGGATTAAAAATATTTGCACCATCTCAATACAGAATACCCTTAAAAAAATGCAAATACAATACAGAGCATCAAAGTCAAATCAAGAAAAAGGGGCACATTTGAAGTGCATTTCAGAACATACACACACAAGTGTGAAGTTAAAGTCCCAGGGAAAAGGAAGTTAGAGCGTCTTTAGTATGTAGGATATATAAATGGATGTATAAAACTTGGATAGGGCGCCGCAGCTCAGCCTTGCAGCAAATGTTTTTCAGTGGTCACTTGCGGTACTGCAACGAAAAATACCCCTGTGGCCCAAAAAGGATTTTCTCCATAGGCCACCATTGTAAAAGAGATGCAACACATC